>JNHY02000102.1:0-48101 GCA_001691755.2 Amanita polypyramis BW_CC | reverse complement strand
AGATCCAGTAGCTTTATACATAACTGTAGTTGATCAGTGTCCAAACCTGTTAGAACTGAAGTCAAAAGTTTGGTTATAATCAGTTATTTCCAGTTCAACTTTGGTTCAGTTTCAACTCATGAGCTGAACTTTGGAACACTAACAGTTGCATCCTGGGTTAAAGATGAAGCCAAATGGCATGAGCTCCAGGAACAGACAAGTAGCCAATATGACTGGTCAGATACAAGAGTGGATATGAGCTGTGCAATATCTACAATATGGATGAAACCAATAGGTTTGCACCTATTTCCAGCTGCCCAACTTCAGAACTGACACCAATACATAGAATGGTAGGTACCAGACAGAGGCCTGACGGGCATAAGCAATCAGGAGTTAAAGGCCAAAAGATTAGGTAAGGAACGGTTTTGATACAGAGTGACTAATTGAAAACTTAAGTATCTCGAGTCGCATTCTATTGCAATCGGATTGTCGAGCTTTTCTTCCTAGACGGACGTCTTGCACTTGTATATTGAGAAAGGCCAAATAAAACTTCTTCATGTGGGATTCTATTTGAATTAGGTCCATGTTTGACCAAATTCCCCTAAATGTTGCTTGATATTTTGCTGTGGGATATCTCCAATCCAGTCACTCCCTCGAAGCTGTGTGCGTCGACAGACATGTGGTCGCGTTCAATATTTTCCCACGCTGTAGCATTTCCTGGATATCTCAATAATGTCATCTTCAGACCCGACATGCTACACCGTCGTAACAGATTCGGGCGCGGAGTATCCCTCCATATCCGAGCTCAGATCAGGTCTTGAGAAGGGCTCGGACGAGGTTAAGCTAGAGACACTACGCAAAATCATCGTTTCGACTATCAACGGAAACCCGCAGGTGCGTTTGGCTAGATTCTTCGAGCGTTAGAAGGGTGATGACGATGGGGTGCATGTAGCCAACGTTGATGATGCCCATCATACAATATGTTATGCCTTCACGGAATAAACAACTCAAAAAGCTGCTACATTTCTACTGGGAAGTGTGTCCAAAGTATGACGATAATGGGAAGCTGAAGCAAGAGATGATACTTGTTGTGTATGCATTTCTTCTGTTTTTGAACTACCCTAACTCATTCCTCTCCCCAGTAACGCCATCCGAAACGACCTTGTAAGTGAAATCCTACGTGTCATCTCCTTCGCGTGGACACCTTTGTCTCTAGCAACATCCAAATGAATACATCCGCGGCGCAACTCTTCGTTTTCTTCAAAAGATTGCCAAGGACTCCGAATTGCTAGAACCCCTCGTCCCCACATGTCGATCTTGTCTGGAACACCGACATTCCTATGTGCGTAAAAATGCTGTATTCGCCATATACAGCATCTACCGCGAATTCGAACACCTGATACCCGACGCTCCGGAACTCATGCACACGTTCCTCATCGCAGAGAACGACTCGACGTGTAAACGCAACGCGTTTGCATTCTTGGCGCACTGCTCTATGGCTAAAGCTGTGGAGTATATTTTGAGCATATATGATACCATTCCAACTTTGGATGAGGCGCTTCAAATGAGCATTATCGAGGTCATCAGACTGGACTGTAAAAACGATACTGCCCATCGTGTGAGTTGATCATTTGATGCAGTATGCGCATATAAGACGTACTAATGAACTTCTGGCCAGGCACGTTACATACGGTGTATCTTTGAACTTCTGAATGCTTCTTCGCATGCTGTCAAATATGAAGCCGCGACGACGCTGACGGCTTTAACGCAGAACCCAGCGGCGATTAAAGGTGGGGTCGCTAGACTTTTAGTGAATAGGATATATCTAACTTTGGGCAGCTGCGGCTGCGTGCCTCATCAACTTGGTTGTTAAGGAATCCGACAACAATGTCAAGTTGATTGTGCTGGATCGGATAGAAACTCTCCGATCAAGACATGGTCAAGTATTGGATGGACTCATTATGGATATTATTCAAGTCTTGTCGAGGTAAATATGCAGATTGCTTAGTATCATAGTTAGTTAATCTGCATTTGTCAGTGCTGACATGGAAGTACGGCGAAAAGCAATGGCTATTGTGCTGAATATGACGTCCGGCCGCAACGTAGAGGAAGTCGTTCAGTTCCTAAAGAAGCAGCTGCAAAAGACGCAAGAAGCAGACTTTGAGAAGGTATACCATCCCTATCCACTTTTCAAGTAAAAAGCTGACGATTCACAGGTGGCAGAGTATCGCCAACTGTTGATCCAGTCAATCCATGTCTTGGCCATCAAATTTTCTGAAATCGCCGCAACCGTCGTACACGCGCTCATGGATTTCCTTGGAGACACAAACAACCCATCCGCACTGGAAGTCGTCTCGTTCGTCCGGTCAGCATCTTTGCTCTCTCATCTTCACAGTCTCACGTTCTACCTGTATACAGCGAAGTTGTGGAGAAGTTTCCCCAGCTTCGTCCAACCATCACTGAAAAACTGACCCAAACTCTTACCGACATCAAATCTGGAAAGGTCTATCGTGGTGTTTTCTGGATACTTGGAGAATACGCCGGAGAAATTGGGGGCATCCAAAATGTGATGAGAGAAATCAGGAAAGTGCTTGGAGAAATTCCCATCCTTGCTTCTGAGCAGAAGCTGCTTGATGAAGCTTCTACGGAGAATGGCGAGGAAGAAAGTGAAAACCAGGAGAAGACCAAGGTTGAGGGCGGTAGTAGACCTAGGGTGTTGGCGGACGGTACTTATGCGACCGAGACGGCGTTCTCTAGTGCTAGTGCTGCGAAGTTGGAAGCAGTAAAAGCTGCTGCTAAGCCACCATTAAGGAGTAAGTACCCTCACGCGAGTTCTATTCAAGCTCTAGATCTCATTTAAATCCTAGCACTGATTTTGGGTGGTGACTTCTTCACTGGCACTGCCTTGGCTAACGCTCTTACCAAACTTGCCCTAAGATTCGCTGAGAAGTCGCATAATGCGGCAGCGACGAATGCACTGTGCGCAGAGGCCATGTTAATCATGACTTCCATCATCCGCGTTGGCCAATCTAAATTCGTAACTGTCCCCATCGACGAAGATTCAAATGAAAGAATTATGAACTGCATTCAGACGCTGAGCGAGCTTCAAGAGAAGCCTGGCGTGCACCAGGTGTTCTTGCACGATACCAGAGCAACATTCTCGAAGATGTTGGGTGCCCAGGAGGTACGTTTCTGTTGTCATCGGACATTGTCTTGGCTCATCCATATTATGTGAGTCTAGAAACAGGCAGCGGAGAAGAAAGAAGCAGAGTCATCGAAGACGACCGTTATTCAAGTGGACGACCTATTGAACTTCCGACAGCTCTCAAAGAGAGCGATAGATGACATGATCGATGTGGGCGTTGTCGTTGTTATTTGCCATTCCTGGTTGTCTAACCACCTTCCCAAACACCAATAGTATGATGCTGATGTTGGCCGTGCAACCGGTGCAGGGGAGACTCCGGAAGATTTCATGTCGAACCTAAGCCGAATTTCACAACTCACCGGTACGGATTCGATCATTCATGCGTGCCTAAATCTGATTCGCTTGCTGTCAACAGGTTTCTCCGACCCAATATATGCGGAAGCATATGTCAAAATGCACGGGTTCGATATCCTACTGGGTTTGTCCTATCTTATATTTTGATGTGCGCAGAGCCCCTGATGCTTACCTTCAACCCTTACTTGATGAAATTTTACCTTCCCTTCTCGGTCTCGAACAATCTGGATTTGGATTCGGAATCAGATGTCCTACTTGTGAACCAGACAGCAGATACGCTTCAAAATTTGTGCCTAGACTTTGCCACATTAGGTGATCTCAAGATTGTAGAGCGCCCCTCGGTGTACACGATTGCGCCTCATGGTTTCCAGAGCATTAAAGCCACTATCAAAGTATCCTCAACTGAAACGGGTGTAATATTTGGCAGTATTTTATGGGAGGGCCCCAACTTGGCGGAATCATGTGTCATTCTGAATGACATACATATAGACATAATGGATTATATCAAGCCTGCTTATTGCAATGAGGCACAGGTGAGTGATAATTTATGATCGCTGTACTAGTTTGAATGATGGCGGAAATTTGCTCAGTTCCGAAGCATGTGGACAGAATTTGAATGGGAAAACAGAGTGAACGTGAGCAACCCCATGTCGTAAGTCAATTCTTCCTGCCATGGACGATCTACCGACGGGGTCTATTGCTTGTCTTTCCTTGGGACTAGGGATCCACGGGAGTACCTGAAGCATGTTATGAAAGTAACGAATATGGCGTGCCTTACCCCTGACGGCGCGGTTTCAGGAGAATGTGACTTTTTATCAGCTAACCTGTATGCGCGCAGCCTATTTGGTGAGTTCAGGGCGATTAAATTCGACTCTATGCGATTGTATTGTTTTTTAACATTACGTAACATTTACAGGTGAAGATGCGCTAGCGAATTTGAGTGTCGAGCGGGTAGAGGGAGGTACAATAACGGGACACGTCCGGATCCGGAGCAAAACACAGGGTATCGCGTTATCTTTGGGCGACAGAATTACAATGGGTAAGCCTCAAATGTTTTCTTTACCGTTACTTAAAATTGATTTGGGATGGCCACTCAATTCAGCTCAAAAAGATAGCAAACCATTATCTGTACAGTAGCCTATCATATATCAGGAGTTTTTTTTTTCTTTCCCCCGCAATCTTGAGATCCCTTCATTTCCCATTTGAGTTGTCGAAGGAACCTCAATGGGTAAAAACCTTAAATTGTGAAGCTGATCTAATCATTATAGCAAGCGGTAATATAATCTGGCCGGTACTGTTCTAACTCAAACCGCAAGTGGTACACATATTCTAGGTTATGTGCCCTGCAAGTGAGCGCCGCCGTGGAACACGATTAGGCCGAGGTAGCCGCAAATGGTATGGTTGGGCGTTCCTCCTGGTGTCAGGCAGGGGAATGGAATATAGTCGCCCCACTCATACCGAAGCCTCCGGGTCTCGACTCTAGACATTACCATCGTTATTACTGTGATTCCGAGTCCCCAGAAGACGACTCCTGCCGTAAATTTTAATTGTAGAAGCCACACGTTAACATGAACCAAAAGGTTAGAATCCCGTTACTATTAAACAATTTAAGATCCGATTAAAGCTATAGAGCAAGCAGCATGTCATTTGCTCATTCGGGATAAGGATTGATCTGATGACCGTGCGCAACTTGACATACTCCTACTTGATCTAGAGGTATTTTCGGGACGTTATCGCTCCCGCGATGTTTTCAATGATGGCGTTCTGAAGTCGTAACAATACTATTGCTTAAGATATCATACAATACATATTAGCATATATGAATCAGAGTCTAGTAGTCTAAGGGAATCACCAACTTGGGTAGTCATATCATTATATCACAAGCATACCATGTGGGGTGGGACCCAGGGGACCTTGAATCTCGTACGCCTGCAACGTACGACCACACCACAACACGTACAAGACAACACTAGACGGTACTCAGTAAGATATCGGAGAAAAATATGGGTTGTAGGAGAACGAGTTGTTGTAGAAACCGAGATGTTCTGCGATAGTCTGCAGCGATGGATCGAGAGTGAGCAAGGTATTATTGCCAAACAAATTCCCAGCATTCCCAAATCCACCCACAGACGAATTGAACTGTTCACCCTGACCGTGCTGTGGTGTATCAAACGTCATCCCGAAAAGACCGGATACCTGTGTGTTATCCCCAAAGCTTGGAGTTGATATATCAGGGTTGCTGCTTTCGGCTGTGCTTCCGGCGAGGTTCTCTCGTTGATTGTTCGTGGAACTGCCAGAGGAAGAAGGTTGAGAAGGTGTAGAGGCTACCGGAGGAAGTGGTGGCGGATGGGGTTTCAGAGACGGATTATCAGTTATGCCGTTCATGTTGATGAATGACTTTCCAAGCTCGAGATCTTTCAGGTCCTGTTCTAGGACGGTGTGCAAACAGTCAACGCCATGGGGAAGCTGGCGTTTATCACCGTTCGACTGTTGAATCATCAAATCCATCAATAACCGGAACGGATCTTCTTCCAGCGCACTAGGATGCCCAGCTGTGTTCGAATGCCCGGCTGTGTTCGAACAGCCTCTACGTGTTGAAGGATCACCAAGCGACCAGCGGTTCAGGTCGTGAAGATGGATCGTCTTTCCCGCCAGTCTCTCCAGTTCTCGTGGTGAATAAGGATCTACCTCTTGTTCGCCTACTCTTGATATTGATAGCTGGCCTGCAGCTTCTTTAGCTGTCTGGAGTAGCTTGTGGACAGTTTCCTGAAAGGAGGATGTATCAAAAAAAAAGTCATTACTTATGTATGGTGGATAACTTACCAAGAGATTCGCGGCTGGCTGACAGGCTGGGGCTGCATTGTTAAATAGCTTGACTGCCACTTCCAACTCATGCAGTGCTGCGGGTGCGATAGGACCTTTGGGAGCACGGGTCACTATCAATGACATGACAACCTGCGCGGAGTAATTACATCCTCAACAAACGAAAGAAAGAGCAATACTTACGACACTTGACAAACAGTGAGACCAAATCAGGCTTATTCTTGACGTCCTCTGGGGCTCACGCTGGTACGTGAGCCGTGTGAGTTGGATCAATCGCCATGCTGAACGATAGCATGCTATGACAGATGCTCGATATCGGTGCCGTTCTAACTCAACAGACTTCGTGGACAGCACTTGTACAAGGTAAGGACGATGAAGGCTCAATAGCACTGTATAGCATTTTTACTTAGATGGCGATTCAAGGTTGAGAGGAACGCCTACCTATTTCTTTCCGAGCACATACAAAATACTGTCGCATGTGTAGTTCATAATCCGAGTCTGATGCTTCCTGTTTGCATTGGAACCTCCAGACAGAAGGGACGTAGAAGTCTCGTATCCTACGGTCGAGTTCGATGATTGAAGGATATGGGACGCTTTTAGGTCCTAGGGCGATTGTAATCACACTATGAACAAGACTTGCAAATTTGCCATTCCACAAATCAACTGGCGTTATAAGTGGCGTTGTTAATCGGCAACGGAAAATATGAGAAATGCTTACAGCTCATCGTTGGATTCTCTGATGGTAGATCTTTATAAAACGGCGAATCGATGAAAGGCGTCGACATGACTAATGGTCGTCCATAATAAAAGCTCTACAAAATGGGTTCACGCTAGCTTGATCATGACTTCACTGAGCCCTTACCGTCCAGGTATCCAAGAAGAATACCCTCCAGAACATCCGGCAACGAAGAAGACTTGTCTCTGCTGGGACCTGCCAGCGGGCATTGTGCATTTCTGATCAGGATATGGATTAGACCCTATGGCCAGTAGTTTCCCAAATCAGATCAAACGTACGTAGAGCAATCTATAATGAATAATTAGCTACCACAAACGCAAGGAGCACAGACCACTGCTTACATCTTGTCCCAGTCGAGCCGCATACCCAGCATAAAGCCATACAGAGGTTGAATGCGACAATCCAGGGTTACTCAGGTCGAGGTATTGGGTCATGTGCACCTGTAAATTTCCAACAAATGACTAGACCTGCTTAACTATTCAGAAAAATACCTACAACAGCTTGAATATATACCAACGTGACCCCACATCTCGGCGGTGAGAGAGAAAGAGCAGCGCGTGAGAGGTAGAAATATTCTTGAGCTCGGACTGGATCGGGCTGTGGGCTAGATAGAGTGCCCAGAGCAAAAATGATGAAAAGCAGCGACAGAGTTTGGGCGCCCCGCAGCCCTCTGAATGAGCTATCACAGATATTTCAATATATTAGTACAACCATGAATATGAATAGGAAACACCCGGCTTGATAGATGAGAGATAGAAGCTCGTTTAGTTCTTGCGTTGATAGGCCAACATAGCTGTAAACCGTGACAAGTTTTTCACCCACGGATCTCGAAATTATGGGTAAAACTTACAGATACGTCGCATGCTCTAGATATACTTGACACAGGATATTTGCCTCTGATAATAGAGGCAGAAAGTTATATATTTCCAGGCCAAGGTCGTCATCTAGCTCTTGCAGGTCGGAGTCAAAAAACGTGGCGTTGATGATACGCTTGGACAAGCGCGACGTAGAAGAGAAGCCGCGCGTACAGGGGGTTTGACATGGTATCTGCGAACCATGAATTATAATATCCTGTGTGCATGGGAGCATATGCACTTACTCGCATAAGGTACTAGAAGAGGTTGAATCAGAAAGGGACAGTAAAAACGTCGAGCAGCCATACCTCTGGACGCGCAGTACTCCCGAGGTGTATATATCCGCCGTTCGATGTCGAGATTAGTGTCCCTTCAAGTACATCCGCTCGTCAGCATGATACGCAATGACAGACGCATGTAGAGAGTACCGCATGCATCCACAACATCTTCTGCTTCATCGACCTGCATAGGTTGAGAGCCCGAGGCTTGTCTAGGAATATTACTCGACTTTAATTGTTGCAGCTGCTCTTGCTCTTGCGAGCTCTGGTCTGAACTAGAAGTCGGCGAGAATCGCAAGGACGCTATCGGTGGTGGTGTAAGAGTAGGGGGCTGTCCGGGCGGAGGTAATATCAGATCTCCTTGGAGTAAGGGATGCGGTTCTAACGAGACGGAAGAATGCAAGTCCCGTAGCGCGTGCTCTAGCTTGCGTATTCGTGAACTCATGTTACCGATTTGATCATGCAACTCTTCCGTGTTTGCCAGTACTAGTCTGTTTCCCCTTCCGGGAGTCAAAACCCCTAGATCGCGGGAGGAAAAATCTGAGTACCGTGGTACGCGCAAATGCCCTGGACTCACCGTCGGGGCAGATGGCTGCACAACCTCTCGATTCACATTTTTCACAGGGGACCTACACGAGCGCATCAGACGGGCGTACTTGTATTCAAATATGGAGAGCGTGTGAACCTGACGATTACAACGCAATTTGAGTCTTCTGCATTCTGCACATGCTGTAGGCCTATGAACCCGGCGCAAAGACTCGAATCAGAAACGGTTCAATCCAAGCATGCATACTGTTGCTGCTTACACTCTTCCAGGCTTGCGCCTTTGGGGCGCCTTACTGCTCTCGCTACCGCGTTTCGCCGATGATGGTCCAGACGTACTCATTGCTAGCTTCGGTGCTATTCTTCGCCGGCGGTGTCAAATACAAGTGTTCCAGGGAGTCGCCAGGATGAGCGCTCGTGGATAAAAGGATTGATAAAGAGACGTAAGTGAAGCACGGTATAAGGGCGGGGTATTGCAAGGGGCTGTCCATGAGCGCAAATCAAAATACCGCCAATCACCATGGGAGATTTAGAACCATTATCAACCATCAAGGCATCACTTCCATGATCGTCCAAGCGTTTATAAACTAGTGTACAATAGTATCTACCTAAGAACGTTTTTTTTTTTTTAATAAGAGAGTTAACCGAATTAACTCATAGGAACGCCTAGAGTAGCTCGCTAAAGTTGCCTTCTTTAGGCAAGGATCCTTGTAGAGGAGGTACAACCCACCAATTGAATGTACGTGGCACGTTCAGCAGGTGGCAACATATTGATCTGCTCCGGTGTCATCGATAGAACTCGCATAATAATAGCCTTAACACGTTGCAATAAGAATATCAAAGCTTAACGCAGGCAGGCAAAGCAAATACCTTCTGATCTCCTGGTATGTTAGCAAGGGCATCCGGCAAGACGGGAGCTGTATTCGTTGTTGGAGGGGTTGGCGCGTGTTGTTGTTGTTGTTGTTGTTGTTGTTGTTGTTGTTGTTGACCACCATATGGTGGGTATTGAGAGTACCCAGGCTGCCCATATCCCGCATAGCCAGGCCCACCTATGGGTGGCGGTGGTTGCCCATACGGGTAAGGTTGTGGGGCACTGCCAGTTCCATTTGGGTATACAGTTGGAGGTGGTACCGTCGGAGGAGTCGCATTCCGATATGATGGTTGTGGTTGAAGATGGGGTGGTATTGCGGGAGCTGGTATTTGGCCCAGGGCTGTTTGTGCGGCGCCGGCGCCGGCGCTGTACTCTGCCAGGACTTTCTGCAAATAAGTAAGAATGCAAATAAGCAAGAAATGTATGATAGCAAAAAGATGACCCGTCACGAACATGGAAAACCTCGATATTTATGGCATTCATCGAAACCATCAGTGTAATGAGCGCGTAGGCTATGGCAGGCTGTCCATTGAGAATCTGTTTAGCAGCTGCTGGCGTAGTCCTCTGTTATCAACATAAGAACCAAATCGTAATAGTCACTCTTACCCCCACCTTCAGTTGTAATAGCAGCTCTAGTAGTTGTTCTGTTGCAAGGCTTTGGTTTGACGACATGAAGCTGTCGCTTCCAATCAAGAAGCGCGCGCGTGACCACTTATGTTCGCGCCGTGACATGCCGATGACAGCCACAGCTCTCACTGTCGTTCAACTTACGTCCTGGACTAATCGCATAGAAATTATAATATATACTTTATACCCGTTATAGCCGAGCCGTATACATACATACAGTACTTGCAGACCCAGCCTTTTGAAAAGGGGAAACGAACCCCTATGACGAATCGCGCCCACCCGTTGTTGTTCTCGACAAAGACACTCACAATAGTAAAAACACTCTATTAGCGGAATAATAACGCAATCAAGCTATAGGTATTATTACGTTGGTCAGACGACAACGCTCGACCAGATAATCAGCGATTTACCTAATGAATGTATAACAAGCGTGAGTGGTGCCTTCTCTATGGGCGCGACACCAATGTGGTATTCATTAATCGGCAGACCCAGCCGGCTCCGTGCACAGCCGCCGTCCCAGAGATGGTGCACACGAACTGCAGCGCTGAGATGAACCTGAATGATGCTGAGTGTCCACCGCCACATTGTAGGCGTACTTTACATTTTCGGACATGTCGATATGACAGGGTTGGTAAGGCCAGCCTGTGGGAGATCATGACACAAACGAGATGCCTACTTTCGCAGGAAAAGTTTACCGTCCCAAAGCCCTCCGAGCCAGCTCATCCAGTCATTAAATTGAGCAACCGGTACGCTCGCCCGGATTCACCCATCGGAATGACTGTCAGGAACTGGAACGCTTCGAATCTGCGGAGATTGGTTGATCGGAAGAACATGACGTGAGTGACACCGTATAAAGCCAAGTCTGCGGCTAACATGTGGCAGACGGTGAGTCTGCGCATATTGCATTCCGAATCCCAGAAGCACGGCACGCGTTGGACTCAGGTCCAAAGTCCTAGGGTATTGATGTGATGAAGTGGAGATCTTGCGAAATTGGATCGTAATCGGCGAGCATGTCTTATCCATCGCCAACGTCAGCGATGATATGAAAGCGTGTCTTTTTTTGACTAGAAAGATCTCAAAGCTTATCGATCTGCGTTTCCGTCAATGGAAAGAAATTTGTAAGACCTTGCTGCATCATGATCAGCATCATGACTCAATGCGGGGTAAGAGACTCGGATACACGTCGAATTCGGAGGACTTTTCAACACGAGGCTGCTTCATATGAGGCGCCGAAAAGGAGGGATTCGGTGAGCACCCGGAACTGACTGAGATTACTACAGATGACAATCTCACTCACACACCCACCGGATTCATACCCGTCGATATCACTGACGAAATCCCCTTCACCTATCTACGCCAACCCCGATCAATGCCATCTCGGATAATAGGACTTGCGCTCCCTTTTGTGCGAACATGGGAAGTGTTCATTATTCTCTTGACGCTTTCCGGTGATCGGCAAGGAGTTTCAACATCTCCCCGTGTGACGTCTGTCATTACTCACGAGCATATATAATGTGGATAGGAACAGGACGGAAGATGAACCAGCTACTTCTATTTCGCCAACATTGCTCGGGAGGGCAGCACTGGGAAGTTGTGATCTAGTCGACAGAGACACCGCGTGCCCTCAAATCATTTTTGGCTTCCGTGATTTCCTGTAAGGCGGACGGGTAAGCAAGTAAGCAAGTAGACACGACAATGCGAGGAATCTCCCATGCGAAGGGGAATTGAAATGATCAGGGAAAACGTGGGATATCATCGTTGGGGATGCTATAATTTTCGGGCACACACTTATGGGAGTGTGATTTTTGATAGAAGCCGAGTAAGTGGAGTGTCTCATTCAAGTACTCCCCAATACACCTTTCAGGAGATCATCGATCGAAAAAAAAAAGGTAAAAGAGTAAAAATGCAGGGTGATCCGACAACAGGAAAGCCGTCTTGGAATCGCATGCCGATACGATACAAAAGGGACAGATCCGAAAAAGGACACTCACCCCTAGTAGTTCGGTATACGCCTCCGGACAATCTCTGAACGTGAGCAATCCCCATCCCAATGACCACAGAGAATACGAGCCGAATGAAACAAGCATCCACCACGGTAACTGTTTCATGATTGAACCATTTGAAGACAGGTGCATCAGAAACGGGTGCCGCAGCAGTAGACAATGTCCGCGGGGGAATGCAAGCATGACAGGCACGTCACCGAGTCAGATGGCACGAAATTTTTTTTGTAAACAAACGAACTGACGAGTGGCAATATTGCTTGTAACACGCTGTCGTCAATGAATGGAATTGAGAAGTATTGGAAGAATGCCAGGAGGTAGAGTATCACGCTCAAGCCAAAAACGACAACCACATGGTGTGCACGGGACATAGTGGTTCAAAAGAAAGAACGAAGTAGAGTTGTAACCAGGGATATTATACTTTGAGTGTCGGTGGACGTGGCAATCGTATGTCGACGTTTCCAAATGGAGTAGTCCAATCACATGCAGTAATTACAATTGCAAACATAGGAAGAAAATACTATCGCTCAAATTCACGCAGAAAGCAGCTCAGCCAGCTTTCCTTTCCTCTGTGCAGCATTGGTGTCGTCAGAACCTTCAAAACCTAGTGTCAGCCATGATTCAGAGAACCATCCTCATTTCCATTTACCTCCAATGTGTTGCTTCACTATAGTGCCGTACATTAGTCTGGTTATACAAAAACGACGTGCATACAGCTACTTACTGACGAAAATGTTTGGGACTGTGCGCTGCCCCGTCTTCTGCACAAGGTAGTTCTGGATCGCACTACCGTCTTCGCGTTCGTCCAATCTGAAGGAGCGTCAAGAGGGTAAACCTATTGTTTTATCCCGTGGGACCCACTCAAAAACGACCGGCTCCTCCCCCTTGTAATTAGTAGCAAAGAGATCCTTCGCTTTCCTGCAGTATGGGCACCATGATTTCGAGAATATCACGACCCTGTTGTCCGAAATGGTAGACTGTAGAGATGTCAACATACCAGATGTACATTTGTTGAATTGATACCCACCTCTACAAGTTCTTTGACGGAAGCCATGTTTGTGTTGGTATTGTTCGCTGAGGAAAAACGTCTGGCGACGGTGTTATATAGGCGAGAGATCATGGTCAGCTAGACTGGAAGCGCCAATGACTGCACGTGCCAGCGACTTACGTCAGAAGTGGTTTATTCAGCAAGATGGATAAGCGTATCACGCCGACGCTCACATAACGTTGTCACGGGGAGAGTCTCTTTCTTACTGTTGCTCGTCCATAATCATGCCGACAAGCTGTGAGGGAAGCAATGCACGTGCCTACGCAATCCCATGGTATCGCCCCTACTATAGGGAGACCTTGGCTATCTGATGCTGGGAACCGATGCACGATGCCATCGTTTACTCGCTCTTTCTTTCAGTACAAGGCAAGAGCACTGTTCGGAAGACCTCCCGGGATTCTTTCCAAACGAACCAAATTATCTGCTTCTAAGGACTTTGAGGGTTCTGACTGCTCAGCAAAAGAATCCCACCCCCCCTAAATATATTTAAACCAATTTTAGGTGGCTTGATGACCGGCATCCCCTGTGCTTACTTTGCTTATCGTGTCCAGTCCTCTCGGACATCTCTAATAAGCCCACCTTAGGTACTGCTCTTCTCGATCCATTGATTATGCCAACAGATGGAAGAAACTGACTGCCGTGCCGACATCGCCACCGTGATTGAAAGCGTTACAACAATTGTGAGGACAAGGCTTATTTTGTAGGTCACACAGATATAGTCCGGTGTTTGCCGCTGGCACTGATAGATCAAGATGCTCTGGAGATGCTGAATCAGTGGCGTCAGTACTTATATTGTACACCGATCCTACAAGATGGCGCAGGCCTGTCTCACTGTCACGTTGCATACGATTCCGAACCCTTAATAACGGGATTTGATATAACTATTGTGGCACTTCCACGACAGGCTGAGCCGGCGAACTGTACCAGGAACGATCCATTCGTTTGGTAAACCTGAAAATGACAAACCCCTTTAGCAGGCGAGTTTCAAGAAACGGCACAGTCGTACCTGAGGCGAATTGTCCCCCCTGGCGTCCGATAGCCACGCCTCGTTTCGGCTTATAATTAGAGACTGCGGTGTTCCACTCCACTCCAGACTTCCGTCTGGCCGCACCGGAAAGTACCAGCCTGTTCGCGAAGCCATCCGTCGGGCATAAGTGGATCAAGCAAATCATCCGCTGCATTCGCTACAAAGAGTATACAGTTTAATGATAATACATCGCAATTCATTCCAGAAAAAAAGCCGCGACAAACTCAACGTAACACCCATCGGTTCTCAAGGGTGTAAATAACCCGAACCATTCACTCCGCTTCAATGCGATCGTGTTTCTGGGGCTACATCCTTTAGACTCAGTAATGACGAGAGCTGCGAACGACCCAGTTCGTCCAAATACACTTGGCAGAATCAAAGCTTCTTTAAATGCACGAGGCTCACACTGGATCTCAAATTAATTGGGTGTGTGAGCCGTAATACGCGGCGTCTACCACACGAGGGTTCAATCAGGTGCCCACTGCCCACTGTTGGTGAGAGACATCACATATCAGTCCGCTTCTAAAATGCAAAAGAACTAACCGCGCTTGTTCTTTTCACCGGCTCCCGGGACGTTACCTTGTACACTGTGCGAACGACGATAATATGCGTGTCAATGTATGACGATATTCTCAGCTCAGCCCAACCCAACCGGAACGTCTCCGGGACCTAAGACGCAATAACCGATGCACGTACGTTACGGTAAACCCGCTGACATTGAATACTGAATGTCCAAGCGAGCGACACTCTTACGTGTGATCTCGCTTCTAGCGACAATGACGTATGTCGCTAGTGAATGTTCTTTCACTAAAAGGTGAAGGTTTTATTATTGACTAGCGTATAAATGATGACGACGTTACCTAATGTATGTCGCTTCAACAAATTATACACGAGGTTGGCAGCCTAAAGGAAGGTATGTCTTCTTCCAATAATGCCGTCATATTCATAAACTTCCTTCGCACGTACACCGTGGTGTCTCGCTAGAAGACAGATGGCTGATTCGGTGCCTAGAGTAAGCTTTCGATCGCGCCATCTGAATGAAACCCACTTAGGCTTCAACTCACAAGGTTTAACTTACCCATATTCGGGTTTGTTTAGTGGTAATAGTAGTCTGGGTTGACGTCACTCTCCCAACTGCCACATATTGTATATGTTATTGCTAAACTTTTTTTTAAGGTAGTCAAACTCTGCATTGTGACTGTTATCGTGAACAATAGTTGTACATGGCTATATGGCACAAGCTAAGAATGACTGTATTAAGGGTGCGCGCATGCTATCCACAAGAAAAAACCGACGTCCACTGTCAAGAAAGTACGTCGTCTAGACTGCTAAAAATAAAGTACTTCGTCTGTCTGAAAAAAAGTCCTAAAGTTTATCAAAGAAAAAAAAAGTTGTCTGGTATTAAAAAAAAAAATCATGCCTTCGTGACTTGAAAGTAGCCGAGGGTATCATAACGTGCCTTTTTTTAAAGGATCAAAAGAGCAACACCAGCAATGGCAGATAGCGCCAAAGTGGGGAAAGAAGTGGAATATTGGGATAATGCAGCATTGAAACCAGTAGGAGCGGAACCCGATCCAGAACTGGTCTGAGAAGAAGAAACAGAGGCACTAGAACCTCCAGCAACAGTAGTCGCTGAAGCACCCACCGTAGTTCCAAATCTGCTAGTGGACACAGGTGGGATAGTCCTGAGATACGGCTCACGTCAGGCATACTAGAACACTGAGACGAAACACCTGTACTTACGAGACGGTTACCGTACTTCCACTTGCAGTACCAGAGGTCGAACTGCTGGAGGAAGACAGTGGTGCTCCAACGTTGAATTGACTGGTCTGAGAGTAGACGTCGTTGATGTTGGTAACGTTTACCGCTTGCAGAGAGTAGCCATCCCTGCAGAATTGCCGTCAATTAATGAAGGATCCTGTTTCTCAGCAAATAACGTACCCTTCAGGGACTGTGGGAAGAGTGAGAGTGATGGATCCCTGCGAGGTGGGGATTGTGTTCCCAATAGCGTACGAGTTGTGGAAAATCTGGTTAACCAACTCGAGCGAGAAGGTTGGGCTGTGCAATAAATTGACTTAGTGAAAAGATGCCAGGTGGCAGACACACGACCAACTCACGGATCATTGCCTTGGTCAGTCGAACTCCAGTTGATAGTAACAACAGTATTCGAGCGTATGTTAGAAGGTTGTTGAATAACAATCGTTGCACAGGCCAAAGGAGCGACGAGAGCGAGAACGCTACTAGCGGTAGATAAGCGGACGGGTGTCGACAGGTATTAATAATAATAATAAAATACTCACGCAGCCTTGATAAACATTTCAGAAGAAAAAGGCGTACGTTTGAACAGTAGGCGGGTGGGCAACCGGGGGAAACGAGAAGAAAAGAGTGAAGGCGTGTCAACAGTTGTAAAACCATTTATAGCGGACGGGGTGATGGGGCCGCAAATAGATGTCAACATCAGACGAGATCCTTATCAGCCGTTCCGCTCAGCCTGTCGAGACAGAAATTCCACCGATCGCGTACATGATCCTTCCAAGCGCTGACTCAATTATGCTGTAAATTATCCATAATTTCTCCGTTATAATCTTCACCGAGGCCGGGTGTTCTATGTGATTCCATCAACTATTATTCTATATTTGTCTAATCTAATCCGAGTCGAGGCGACTCGCATCAGCGCTAGTATATCTTTCGGAAAGGCGTTTCTTGGTTAACTCTCATGAATATGTAATAATAATAAAAACAAATCATACCTCATCAAATGGCCGCGTGTCGTTGAAACAACTCTCCCATACTTCATTGACGACACGTTCCGCCGTAGCTGCATCCGGACAACCCGGGTTTGCCGCCACCGATTCCGCAGCACGCCGGCGAACGCAGGCCTACATTACACAATCAATAAGCAAACGATCACAAAATAGTAATAGTCTTACCTGGTGTTGTTTTGAAAAGGCCACGAATCCCCGCCTCAGTTCCCGGGTATACCGACAGTCGCCACTTAGGCTATTAGCGCGAATCTATAGGGAAAAAGGTTATTCGTCAGATACCAATCAAGTTCTATGCGCACTCAACAGGCGACATTTACTTCACTGCAGGCATGATGACGTAGATTTTTCCAGTCGACCTTGAACTTGCAATGGTCGTATAAATGGACAAGCTCGTGAACAAGCGTTTGTTCCATATGTGTCTGATTGAAGAAATGACCCGCGCAAAGAATAATGGCTCCGTGTTCCGGGCTATATCCTCCTGCGCGCGTCAGATCACACGGGGCACACATGATATTGCTTGGGGGCACTTCACATCCGGACAGCTTCAGGTGCTTCAGCATGAAGACGACAGCCGGACCTGCTGACCCTCGTTAACCCAAACTCACGTGAATGATACTGAAACTGACTGTAGTTCATAAGAAGTTCCTTTGTCTTCTCGCAACTACGAGTCTGATAGATCCGCAAGTCCTGCATGCGCTCCTCCTCTGTTACACCTAACCCAGTGACCAGGGCAAGTTTTCTGCGCCATCGGCTGAACGCGGTATTCTGTTCGGACGGGGCGGGTGTTTGCAGCGTGTCGGACATCGAGAACGAGAATGGCTGGCATCCAAATTTGGTCACTCGAATCCTGTTTCTTCCCACGATCGAGGGCTGACCTCGCTGGCACTCATAACGTTACCGGGGTTCTGTCTACACAACCACCACGGATTTCTCTAGTCGAGGACTTGGCAACCATCTCGTATGTCACATCAGAATCACCGAAAAAACGTGTATGTACTTATGTTACAGTTTTATCTCCGCCGTATCTCGAACGGTTCTCGTCGATTTTGCGCTCTTAAGACATTCAAACATATAACATAACAAAATAAGTCTCCTCGCGGCTTGTCATGTGCAACATGTATGCGAGTGGTTCACGTGCTTGTACCCACTGGCATCAAGGGAAACCCCAGGAAATGACATCCCGTGTCTTCCGTGTTCCATTTTATTACATTCTTTATGAGAACCAAATAAGGGCTCGGTCAATCCATCGTTGAATGTTCTATCAGAAAATGGATTAATGTCAATACCAACTCGTCGGTCCAGGAAAACCCAAATTATCTGCTCCGAAGATCGATGAAAACGATAACAATCCGCGTGGGCAGCTACCGACAATGCTCAATCCAACGAACAAGATGAACTGGGGCGCGCGTAAGTCTGCCGTGGTGAGAATTGAACGTACTAGGTCCTGACTAACCCCATCCGAGATCTTGTATGACAGTCGCTGTGCCGAATGCTCAGCATACTCGCACGAGCCCTTGTTGCTTCGGAGCTTGTCTACGCCTATCCAGGCCGACGTGAACAATAACACAAGAAAATACTAACCAAACTACCACCCACAATCAGCTAGTCTTCTGTCACACTCAATGATCTTCAGATGAACTGCATAAGACAACATCACGCTTCAAACCTTAGCGAATGGCAATTCCCGCACTTTCGCACTTCCGCGAACCACGGTCCGAGTCTGCGCTGCCAGGGATTCAAGACATCGCCTATTGTTCAGTCAGACGACATCAGTTGACCAGTTTTCATTCGGCTTGATCCCTCCCCACCATCTGGTCACTCCACATATGCCATCTTGGGTGGCACGTTAACCTGAACTGCGCTCAGGCTCAAGCCATCTCGTGTGAAATGGGCATTCACTAGAGCACACGACGGTAATATATGTTGGGAAACGGTAATACATCTATCTGCCGAAGTGTCGTACATAAAGATCATTAATAACGACCGGGTAGTGCTGATGATTGCGCAACCTGGCGCTCCACCATTCAGATGTTCGTGGATCACAAGGAGAAGAGCTTCTCCTCATCATGGGGGAAGCAATATACCAACATTCTGACAACCCAGTTGTATGAACTTGTTTTCTGGGGTAAATAGGCTGGACATGGAAGCGTGTATACGGCCCAATACAGGGTCGTCGGTATATCCACCTCGCCGGCCTCCAATCTCTGATTTTCACTACTGGTTTAGCCAGCTACCCATCAACCATTCTACCTCTCTTAGCCACAAATCAGGTCCAGTGGCACACCAAATGACCAAGAAAACTCGCTCAAGAAATCTGTGACGGGCTAAAAATAACACGCGCATATCCTTGCCATCATGTGGCATCCCTTACCTACATCACATCCCAGCGCACGAACGAACGAACGAACGAACGAGTCATGGGTCTGCTACCCGTGACTCCGGTCCATACGCAAAGCTGAACCAGGGAGCTCTGGACACCCCTGTATTACCACCTTATGGGGCGACATGCGGCGCTTAGTCAGGGTCGGAGATCGCTCAAGGACAGGCTTAGTAGCTCCCGCAGACAACACCAGACAACACCTTGGGACCACTACCTCTCCGGCCCCCGTTGCCTTCCACGCCAAGTGTTCCCCCCCCGTCACACGCAAGGCACCCGAATCGGAGCCCGCCCTCCCCACACACATATGTCTGCTTTGAGCAGTCTAAACCCAGGGCTTACATATCATATCAGAATTTGTCGCGTATCGGATCGAACCTGCATCATCAGCGTCAGGTCTATCAAAGACATACGAACTCTGCTAGTGGTACATACCCACGATCTGAGGCAGAGCACAATCGTACCATACGTCAGGGGAGGGTTTTATTTTTCTACTTTTTTTTTATTTTTATGATTCTAAAAAATATTCAAACACAGATAGACTAGTTAGCTTGGCTCAATACTTGATGCTTTACTCGAAGCTACCTATTTTCATCAAAGGATGTTATTGTTATCATGGTCCTGCCCCGTCTACCGACGATAAGGGGCGAGTGATGGGCGAGACTGAATCTAGCCCCAGGGGAGATGTGAATCAGTTAGTATATGCCTAGGGTGACAGATTTGTTCTAGAACATCCAAACGACCTTTGCTAGAGAGTGTTAATGGCATCTCCGGGTAGTTTCGTTGTACATGACGTTGGAAGATGCCTTACCACAAAGTACAGATGATCCATTCACAGTTGGACGTCGAACGTTGATCGACTATTAATCGGAAACATCGCTTCATTCATTGAATACAGCGCACATGATATTATTGAACGCCTTATCACAGCCAACGCTTTCCACACGTTTTCACAACTTTGCAGGGCTCGTCCAGTCCGGCTTGCGTTTCTTTTGTTAACAATTCAGTAAAGATAACGTCAGCAAAGGAATCTCTAAACGATGATGACGCAAGAAAAACCCACATACTTCGACAAAAGCTCGCAGGCCTTCCTATCATCCCCGGGCGAAGGGAAATGAAGTTTGATAAGTAAACCGTCATAGGAAAGGTACGAGGTACTCCAGGGTAATAAAACAAAACATCCGAAAGTCAATCGCACGTGCTGCAGGATTGTCGGTCAACAGAGACCAACAAGGCAACATGGGATTGATGGCAACTTGAAGAAGAAGGAAACGAAACCAAGACAGCGTACCTTGATATTTTTGCCCTTGTATACACGTTTCGCTTCGGGGCTCCATACGGTCGTGTAATAGGTCTCGTCGACGTTTTGTCTTTGCGCCAACAACAGCGATACTTTGGTAGCTTGCACGGCATCGGGAGAGTTATTTGTGATCTCCTTGGCAAGCGCAATTGCGGTCGGCAGGACTCGATCAGCTGGCGTGACGACGTTGACGCTACACGGAACAAAGGAAGTTAGTGATTATTGCTTCGAACTTTGAGTAACACCGAATAAAGCCGATATTATCGAATAATCGAGGAATAAATGATTAGAACGGAGGGGTAACGTGAGGCGGAAAGGCCGAAGTCGACAGGGCGCGGGCGGCGCGGTTGGTAAACGACCCCGTGATGCCAGGAGTTAGAGAGGAAACGAACTCACAATCCAAACCGAGTCTGGGCTTCCTCGGCGTCGACCGCCTTCCCAAGCAACAAAAGCTCGGAGGCTAACTGGATCGATTTAAAAACGATTAGCGCGTT
The DNA here is from genome assembly GCA_001691755.2 of Amanita polypyramis BW_CC. NCBI lineage: Eukaryota > Fungi > Basidiomycota > Agaricomycetes > Agaricales > Amanitaceae > Amanita > Amanita polypyramis. Next base: position 26,880 of record JNHY02000102.1, on the reverse strand, counting down.
CGGATGCCATGGCGAATTGATGGAGAATGGAGAGACCGGACATGCACGTTTCGTATGACCTGACAAAGGAACCAAGAGAAAATACCCGCTGTGCACGGAAATTACGGCGCAGCTCTCAAGTCCGTCGCTTGGCTATACAATGTACAACGCACATACCTGGTGTCCACATATACGCGCCAAACGAGGGATACCTAGGGGAAGCGGATAACATTAACACACTGGATCTCATGGCCGAACACGTTGGTTGACCTACCTCCGCCGACAGCAAACACGCCCCTTTTGACCTCCGGAAGGGCAAATTTCGCACCGGAACTAGCAACGATGAGATCACAATTGACGAGGAACTCCATGCCACCTCCATATGCCCCACCAATCACGGCGGCGATGATGGGCTTGCGTGAGCGTCTTCGGGAGACCGATCCGAAGCCATGTATAGATCCCGCCATGCTTTCCTGTTCACTGGTGTCACTTGCAGTCTGTGACTTTGCATTCCATCTATAGCGTGGAAGGATGACGTTAGCAAATTTATGGACGGATCAACATGGGACATAAGAGACACGTAGCGTAGGCGCGTCCAGAACAATAAGCGTCCACATGTAACAAATGAAAGATAAATTAAAAAAATTTAAAAAAAAAGAAAAAAAAAAAAAAAAGAGGCGGAAGTGATGCGTTCCCCGCTATGACGTGCGATTTCCGATTTGATGCATGAAGTCATAGCGGGGAATTGAATTAAATGAATAAAAAAGTTTTGTAATGGGCTTACGCTTTCAGATCAGCTCCTGCACAAAAGACTCTCCCGGCACCTGTAATGACAACAACCCTAGCGTAAAACTGCCATCAGCACAAAGGACGGGAGTTTAAAGCGATTGCGTCATGTTTGTTCCGCCGGATTAGGCGGAGACAGCGGGATACACACCATAACCGAGGTTCGTCTTCAAACCAATTCAATACACGCCTCAGGTCATTTACCATGGTGGGGGTCATGGCATTGAGGGCCTTTGGCCGATTGAGGGTCAGGACGAGGACATGGTCTTCGGGAAAGTCTAGTTTGAGTTGGTCGGAAACTGTGGGGGGATTGAGTGGAGACATATGACGGGGTAAACGTTGAACAGGCGCCTAGTGTGTGGGCCACCATAGATACGGCCGGCTATGCGGAGGCCGTCGCGCCGAGCCAAAGTAACGTGATGATCAGAAGGAAAAAAAAAAAAAAAACATTTGAGACGCGTAGTTAGTAGCGTAAGTATGCGCGTCCCGTTTCAGAGGCAGTGTCGGCGTCCAATAAGGAAGGAAGGCGCAACAGAAAGAAGAAAAGAAAAAAAATTGCAAGATACATGTACAAGATCACAATGACTTCATCCTGATGAGTATCCGTACACGACCACACCTCCTCTCCATTAAATATTTTCACTCCTACCCTCCCTCCCCCCCCCCCCTCCTCCTCTCGGGTATTAGACAATTGGACGTGTCATACAGTCGGATTACTGGCATGGTTGCACAAATGCGTCGGGTCATTAAAAGGTATAATCGGACGGTGGCATGAGTGAGATGATGCGGGTTACTGTTGGGCACTGGATCAGAAATGGCTGTCTAAAGGGACGATGGACAGTACATACCTAATGATACACGTGATTGGGCAAGAAAGAAAACAGACGGAAAATGTGGCGTGAAAAATGTCGTTCATTTGAACGGGCAGTTAGGGGAGTGAGCTCCGCGGTAACCGCAGTGGCAACATTGGGGAGCAGAGCAGTTGACGAGGGACAAGTCGCTCTCTGCGACTCGCATCGAATGGCTGTTTACGGGTACGGTCATGGTCATCAACGACATCGCATGTTGGCGAGGATGTGACGCGCAGACGTCAGTCGCGATGGGGCAAGAGTGGGCAGCAGAGGAAGACGCGTGCATTGGGAGTGGTATGTGTGTGTGTGTGTGTGTAAGAAAAGACGCTGTTGGGGAATGAGGACAGAACGCGAAAACGAGAGCCTTTTATCTTTGAAACGGGCAGGCCACACAATCGGCATCAGCAGACAACCCATTCTGATAGTAAGATTATCCCGAAGGACCTACTGTTAGTGGCGTCTCTCTGGGTCGTTCCGCATTCGGAAGCTGGCGGTACATCTCGAATCTGAAACCCCCTTCAACCGACCCTGCTTTCATTCATTACCGCTTTCGTACAAACCAACCCAACCAACCCTCGACCCACATCAACCCACCCCAACCCGCATCCCTGAACGCCCTATCCCCATTTCGTCCTTCCTTCCACACACACAAGATTTTGGTCCTGACCAACACCCCCCACCCCCCCCACACGTTTCAGCCGTTCTCTCGCCATGCATGACTGGCCCAAGGCACAGTCCTCTTATCTCCCCACACTGAACTACCATGCCACGAGAAAATTTACATTGTATACCCCGCACCCAACAACCAACCACTCACTCAACCCAAGATAGAATGTAAAATCCACACGTCCCTTTTATCTCACACGACAAACGTAACAGAACTCAATTTCACATTCATCGCAACTCATATGCAAAAACAAAAAAGAATCTCAACCCTGTCTGACAAGCAATCTGTACCTCGCACCGCGTCGTATGTCACGACACTGACATTATGCTGGTCATTGATATATTCGGATCTACATCGTGAGCTATGGAGGCAGTAGTAAAAGGAAAAAAAAAAAAAAACGTCGGCCGCCTAATATCGCCTTTCCACTTTCGTGCAATAAAGTCTTCCTGTCGCTCCAATACCTTATTTACTTGCCGGTACGGTTGCGGATCGCATATGATTCGTAGAACCAAATCCCAACATAGTAAAGTTTGGAAAGCGTACCCTGCAGGAGTGATCACTAGCACTTCTGGCGCTTCACGTTGATGCATATAGCTCTTTGGCGTGGACAGCCGCCAAGTCTTTCTCTTCTGACGTCTTTCTTAATCACAGCCGCGGACACACACATGGGCTGTTCTAGGCACGCCCTACGCGTTTCATAATACACTCAAAATACAGTTCAGTTATACTTATTTACCTACCGCTTTTTTTAAAATAAAATAAAAAAAAGATCGCACACCGCCACTTTGCAGATTATGGCGCAACTGGAGGTTACCCTGTTTTTCTCTTTTCTTTTTTTTTTTTTTTCTTTTTTCTGGGTTATCCCGCCCCATTAATCGTCTGAGAAAAACTGTTAACGATTACGACACACGTACGTTTCAGCAAAATACGGTATTCTTTTTCTATCAAATGTTCCTTTGGACCTTGGGCGGCCGACATCTCCGACGACCGACTTCCGGCATTCTAAGAAAGGATAAAACCTTGCTAGCGACAATGTCCCTTTCATTTACACAAGAACCTGTCCTTTGAATTGTTCGGCTACGCTGTACTGTACCTATTACGCGTGTTCTTACTTCACGGCGGCTGTATCCTCATACACCGTGTGGACCCGGAGTCACGCCATCTGATAGCAATATATTCCCAGTCATCGAGCTGCCAAGATACCCGTGGAGCCAGGCCCAACCAACCTACAGCAGTGTTGCCAATAAATTACAGCTTTTGGCTCAAGTCTAGAACCACTCACTACTAAATCAAGTAACTTTTCTACCCATTGATTACTATCCCGTAACCGATATACAACATACAGTAACGTTAACGAAGAAAAAGGATTCGCCATCGCCATCAATACAGCATATGCAATACATATTATTAAGCCAACACTCGCAACGCAGCAACAGCCGGCTGCGCTCATCCATATTTCACGTCAGTTCTCGCTATCTTGACCCTCTTCCACCGTCTTCTTCCTTCTCGGTGCATTCTTATACCATTCCGGCACTGCATTAGCTTTGGGCACTGCACGTCTCCGCAGTTCTCTAACTTCTTGTTCCTCTTGTTCCTCTCTCTCCCTTCTCTTCGCTTCTCGCTCTTGCTCCATCTCCATTTCCTTCTCTTTTACCATAGCGTCGAACCTCTCCCTCTCTTTTGCCCGAGCGTCCGTATGTAGTTCGAATGACAAGGGTAGCACAGGTGCAATATTCTCTTTCCTCTGTGCGAGCGATGATTCAAGGAGTGCATGTTGTGATTTGTAGTCTGGTACTGGGCGATAATGAGTATATCTGAATTGAGAACGCGTCATAGACCCAATGACGCGAGAATTAGACAACGACGAGGACATGGATGCCGAGTTGCGCGCCTTGAGCACATTAGAACCCGGCTGGGCTTGAGAACGAGAATACGACCGCAACTTCATGCGAGCATCATTCTGAGCAATCTGGGGTTGTGTTCGTTCCTCGAGACGGAATTGGAACTGAAAATCACCAGATTTTGTGGCGTTTACGTGACTAGTCGCGCCCTGGGTGGATCAGATTAACGAGAGATAGGCGAAGGACACGACAACAAATGAGAAAGTAGACCAAAAATCAGATATATCTTGATCGATCTCCCATCGACTAAGGCCAGATCATGGCGTCATGAAAGCACGTCTCGTGGAAATAATATAGACAATATTCGGTTCATGCAACTCACCTCCTGGGTTATCCGTTCGTTGACTTCACTACTGTCGTTATCGTCACAACTTGTGCTGCAAACTGGGAGATGAGAAGTTGAAGCGGTGCCCGTCCCTTGGTTCGACAGAGAACTGAGCTCTGGCACGGTTGACAAGGACATTGTGGGCTCGTTTACCACGGACAGGTCGCTTTCTTTGGTGTCACTTTCTTTAACGTGCGTCTTGACCACCCGCTTTCGACTCTGTTTCACGATCCCTCTCGTCCGGGTGGTATTCACACCCGACCCAACCAGTTTATCCGCTCGCGTTGCTACAACTTTCCGGCTCTGCCTCGACGATGATAATGATGCTGACGATACCGTAGCACCGCCCGATGACGACAACCGTGATGACTTCAATCTTGAGCCAGAGCCAGAGCCAGAGCCAACGGAGCGTTTAACCATAGCGCCCTGGCCCCTCCTATTCGGAGCTATGTTCCTACGCCGAGTGGCCCTATTCAGACTCTGAGTATCCGAGTTCTCGGCATCCGTGACCTGATTGCGAACTACCCGAGGCACAACTTTGCCTTTTTTACTTGTTTCATCACGATGGTCAGCTGTTATTGCCGATACCGGTCTCTTGCGTGCCACCCGCATAGGCGATGTCATCACAGCAGCTGGTGGGCTTGGAGCCGGTACATGATCTTCCAGGTCCGTAGCCGTCCCGATCTTCCGTGGTGAAAGTTGTGATAGGGTCAAAGGTGCCATAGGATTGTCCTCCCGATTGTCCTTGGTCACCATTCCTGTCCCTTGTCGGTCAAATACTCCACCCCCACCCGAGTTCTTGTTCCGGTTTTCGGAGCTACCGTCGGGGTTGGTGGCACTATCCAGGTACCTGTGGCGGAATTCCAAAAAAAAAGTCGTAATGATGATTAACTTATTTTCTTGGTTCCGAGTATTAGCAAAGGGGAACATACCTAATAAGGTTTTGAGCATTCATGATGTCTCGTGGTTCGGTAATTTCAGCGTCTTCGTTAGTGCCAGGGCTAACCAACCCATAATTGTTATCACATAAGCTTGATGAACCCAAAGTGTGCGGTTCGCGTTCAGAGACCGGGGCGGATTGAGTCGCTAAAGGGGATCCAGAACGCGGTTCATTCATGCCTATCAGCGTCTCTTCTTCGATCGGGAGAGGCTGCAATGATGGAACATCAGGACCATGTCGTTAGGGTAGCTTACAAAGGATGACGGGAACGCACGAGTTCGATTTTAGTAGGAGCCGGCATATTAGAGTTAAATGGAGAGCGATTCCCGGATTCTGTACGTTTATTAGAGCTGTGCCCCTCCTGTTGCTGTTGCACAAGATTATGAGAAAGTCCGTTACTTTCTCCTAGCATCTCAATTTCTGCTCTGAGGTTTGTTAGCCTCGCAACAGCCGGCGACGCCTCAGGGCGCGGCAAAATCATTTCCTTAGAAGGCGACGGCCACTTGACTGTGGAGCGCGTTACCAGTGTCGTTTTTGGTGTCGAAGGCTTCGATGGAAATGTAAATGTTGGCTTTGGCGTTTTCAATCTCTTAGTGACAGCGGCTTCATGATGGTGGGCATTCGCACGAGTCGGTGATGAGGGTGCGAACGGTTTTGGCGGCGAAGAAGCACTAGCACTTGCATCGTGACCGTCCGTTCGCGTCGTCAGATGGACAAGCGTAGAGTGTGGGCCTCTTTCGAGAACGGTTCTGGACGGGGGAAGGGGTGTGGTTAAAGTGCAGTCGTTAACGTCCCGCAAGAAGTCGTCATCGGCTAGCAGATATTCTTCATCGCCCTTAACGGCGTCGTTGATTTGAAAGGAGAAAGAAGCTTCTGATCCTTGCTTGGATCCCAAGTGCATGTCCTCGAGACGAGACGGAAATTAAAATGAGAGTTGCCTGTTCTCGATCCATAGCTTGGTTAAACTGGTTGGCTCACGATGCGATCCCGATACATACGCAATGTCTTTAGTACTGGCCCCGTCGTTGGACGAGTAGTTCGTGCGGGATAAAGAAACAGAGGTTTTCGTTCAACAACGCGCTCGCGTCTCCCCAAAAGTCACGTGAGAGTCCCGTTCAGTTCCATTACCACGCCTAGCCTCCCGCACAATGAGCGCTGAGCGACTAACCGCGTCCTAAAAGGAATTTGGACAGTATTCCGGACGTGCATCTCCGCAATGCGCCACAGACAGGCACTAACTAGTATTCTTCTGTGACAATTGCGAATGGACAAGACATTGACGTCCTCTGATGAAACTCATGCATCCAACTTAACCAAACAGAATATAATTATGTTTCAATTATCAATAAAGATACGGGCGTTTTTACCCATTTAATATCGACCAAGTCCGCCCATTACGCCATTCAAGAAAAGCGCCGTACATGGAATAATATACATACAGGCTATGCCGTCCATTGCAGTGCACCTTCGAACGATCAAAAGACTGCACGACAGGAAAGCCACGCGCGCGCACGCACACGAGCATTATATGAATACCACGATATCGGGTCGGCAGCGGTTTGAACGGCATGATGCGAAAGAAGAGCCTTCAAAGCCACTTTAGCAACGATTTCATCGGGTCGCCGTAAACTTCGGCTTGGGTGCTTTCGTGCGGCGTGCTCGTGTTGTTGACTCCCAACCTTCCACTAACTCGCCACTTGTCAGCCTTATTTAGAAAAGAGTCCAGTTGTATGGCGGATTCACTGCACCACGATTGCTGACCCGCCTCGATTAATCAGACATAAGCAGCACGGAGACCCTACATTCGCGGCGAGTCCCAGTCATTGTTCAATCCTTTGACTAGTTAATAATGTGCCACGAATGAACACGCTACATAATTAATCTTTTCATTCGCCCAAAGTGGTAATCTATCTGCCCTCCTTTGAAGACGCATCACGTCTGTCGCGTTAATGAGGTAAATTTCCTGGCCAATCCCCTCTAACCGCTTCTGGCTAAGCCTTACTAAGGTAAGGCTGTATGTATTTCAGTTGCCTTTCCTGTGCTTTCAATATCTTTCTCCAGGGACTTCCATTCCGATTCGTGGTAAAGATGTGTGCATTGTACCTTCATGCTGTCAACACTCGGCCACCTTATGACATTACCCCGGAACGGTAAACCAAACAAATATAGATTTTGTTTCGTCGTTTTCCATGACTAGGCTTTTTCCATCGAATACCTTCTTAGAAAAGTTAAACCTAAAGTCATTAGCCTAGTCGGAACTACTATTCGGAACGTGGTCGCTAGCAATGGTGCTTTGCACGTAGATCTCTTCTTGGTTCAATTCCGTGGGTTCGCATAGTTTCCTTACCCGCGTTATGTGAGGCAAATATATGTGCCCACGATCAGGATCAGCCGCCGACGATGGTGAGTTGAGTCGTCAGCTGATAAACGTGATGGAAAGTCTCGTTATTATCCGGTTCTTTGTGCCGATGTCGTGGCAGACTTGGACGGATGCACCAAGAAATGGGGTCGTTGATATTGCATGAGTTAACGTCGAGCTCGTTCTTGCACGGACCGAACAAATGAAAAAATTGGGATCGAAAACCGGCAGCCTAGGTCAAACATCCGTGGTCTAGATTAAAACGCCTGCACCAAATCCAGAAGTGTACCCTACCAGTGGAATTAAAATTGTTAATGGGATTCCCATCTTTCGCAAGTCTGGCGGTGACCTAACCATCACACGACTCTTAATGGCTCCTTGTCCTTACGGCTGACTAGCACCTCTCCCACTACCACTTCCACTCTTCCCCCCAGTTCACGAGTCTCTTGATCAAGCTCAATCCGTAGCTTCGTCGCAAGAATGGGAAGATAGCCACGCTCCGAATTTGTATGTCCACCTGATCAAGGCCAGAAGAAGTTAATTTGAAATAACGACGTGATACTTAGGTCAGGACTGACATATCATGACGTGAACTCCCGATGAGACGGCAGCCAGAACTTCGTGCTAGATAAGAAGGTTAGTGCCGTAATACACAAGTACAAATGAAAGACACGCGTAGTCAATGAGGAAAGAACTGGACAACCAATGTAGAGGGAACTTACATGTGACATTTCCCCGGTTAAGTACACATCAGCTGCCTTGCCTTTCAGCATAGAAGCACCCGAACCGGCGCATATAGCCACTGTTCGGATAGTTGAACTTCCGCTGCTTCCCAGCGGCCATCCAATTTGTACTAAAGAATGTGTCAGATCAGTAGACGCGCATGAGGAGAGACTCAACGATGTTCGATATTCAGATGAGCTTTCATTCTTTTGACCAGCTCGTCCACCGTGATCGGATCGATTAGTTCCACCAGCCTTCCCTCTGCACCGCCTGAGCCCATCTCTGCGAGGGCTCTTACTGGGCCATTCTCTCCAATTACCGTAACTTCTTCCGATTTCTCATCAATCCCCAAAACACCCTTCGCAAGCCAATCATTGATACCACCATAGACAGAATCTAACGCAGAATGGGGACTGTAAATAGATATCCCGTGAGCCGCACACGTCAAAAGCGACTTCTGGAGGCTGTTGCAAAGTGTGAGTGATTGGAAGCCTTTGAAGATGGGTGGGTGGTAGGAAACGACAATGGCGGCGTTGGATGATAATGTTTCTTCCATCACCTCGGAAGTTAGGCTTGACACTGGAACTTTAGCAAAAACAAAGCATTGTCCCCCGGCAGAGAAACACACTCTATAGTCAACATGATACCATTCCTTTTCGGATTTACGATGGGCGATTCTGCACAACAATGTCAATATAGTTGAACGACCGATGACATTCCGATAGTTAGTGAACCTAGAAGTAAACCGACCTATTGCCTCTCATGTCAGTTTGCTTCAAAATATTTCACCTGCCTCACATTGTCCCAAGCGCCGGCCAATCGCAAAGGAGCAATACGCTCCATTGCGCGGCAAACAACCTTCACGATGGGATTTGCCATTGGTTTGTGACAACAGTGGTCACATGTCACAGCCTAAGCCATGTCTATCCCGAAGTCTGGTGAGACGCGGGAACGCATAGTTTCGGTCTGGAAGGACAATGAGACGTACTCCAAGCGGACATCTTAATGAAAAGGCTCAATGATATTTCCAGCTCGATAGAAAAAAACCAGAATCAAGTTGCAGAAGTACAAACATTCGCGTACAGTCTATTGGTCATGCACCATCTTATCAGCACAATGCTCGTTTCGACGGCATTTAAACAGGTCGAGTTAATCTGCACTGTCTTAGCTCAGGACAAGCAGATGCTGCAACCGGACTTTTGCGGCTTGGGACCGCCTCTTGCCAACCTCAGAGATTATGTGGTCTAGTTCGATCCCGGGTGTGCAGTACTAGCATCGGAAAGTATTGAGAAAGTAGTATGTACAACAAGATCGTTCGATGATCTCCAGGCTTTCAATTAGTTATTACAACAGGACTGAAATCTCGAGTATTCTACTGGGTAATAGCAGTATAACACCTCTTATTATACGTATCTCACCTCAAAAAGGCCTGGAACGTCGTTCGCTCGAAGGGCTACAATAATGGCGGCATCGATAACAGGAAGGCTACTGTCTGCAATCTCGCCCCACCCCGTAGTTCCATATTCACGAACTAGCTAATTGCGATGCGTGATGCGATGTTGTAAGTTATAACGAACGTCTGCATAGGCCCGGACAGCCGGATCATCCTTCTTTATAGCACAAATGTTCTGAACAAATGACTGACACTCGAGTGCGACCGCTGCACGAGCGTTATCGAATGGCTCCAGTCATAGACAAGATTTAATCATGTGCAATTTTCGAGATGCTGCCATGTGCAAGGTGTACGGTCTACGCTGAGGCTCCATGCACCATGGCTCACACCAAGTTTAGATCCGATAGTCCGAATGTTCACCATGGCGTATGTGAGGGTTACCACTTGATGGGTCGCCATTGAACTCGACTTGGCTAACGACGATCGTAACTATTTTGGCCGTACTTTCCTGTAATCAGGGAAGCTGGGGCGTGTATTAGCCTGAGCGTGTCTACCAGTGTGACTTCATCTGCGGCTCCATGTATTAATATGATCGCAAAGTACGCACCACAGCGAGAGAGATAATTCACAAAGGGTCGATTCGGAAAATGCGCATCGACCCTGGACAGATGCGCTACCCATCATTAATGCATCATTGCCGCGGTTGGGTTCTGGCAACGGCACGCCTCAGGCCTTTCAAAAACTGCACCACGATTTATATCGATAATCTTATTCTTTGCACTAATTTAGGCGGACACCCTAAAACCGCGAACGGCATATATACGTCTTAGTCCACTTGCAGTACAAATCCCAGCACCCGTGATCAAAACTTTCTTGCGCCAAGTGTGAACAAGTGACCTACGGTCGCTAACCAAAAGCCTACAAACACCAAACGAAGCCTCGCGCTATTACTTTTATTGGTTCACGTTATACATATACATCGCCTCCAGGACGGAGTCTTAAACTTGTTTCAATTGTGCCAGCAGAAGTTTGAGTGCTATTCCTTTCGGCATCGTCGGGCCTGTTATTCCTAAGACACTCCACGCACAGGCACGCATACCACAGTAAATATACTAATTTAAAAAAGAAGAAGAACGACATGCTATTTTTGTTTTCTTACTCTCTTTGATCCCTGTACGGTAGCCTGAAAGTTCGGTATTCAAGCCGGCCCTCTTTCACTTTCGCTTAGACACTATGTAACACGAACAGGTAATATGGCAGGAAACGCAAGCAAAGGTATGATGTCAAAAGCTGTCAGGACCTTGATCAAACTGTCACAGTACATTCAAATATCTACGGCCGTGAGTACAGAACAACGACGTCTATGACCAAATTTAGCCTTGCGGACATCTCACTAATTCGAGAGAGAGAGAATACACTCTCACCACCGGTCACCCGGTTTCGGCGCCACAGACGTATTCTAGAAGGGCAAGATCCGATGGGGGGGAGCAAGCTGGGTCGAACCGGTACCCTGCCAACTTTTGCGAATATTAGCTACACCCGTTTAGTCCTGGTCCTATAAGCTCATTCTCTGATTTTTGTCAGTGGTAACTTCACATGACTGGCTGCATGACACTTCTTTCGGTCGGCTGATCAGCCGTTCCCAAACTTTGGGTTAGGTCGACAATCATCGAGATATCAGGCATTTCGCTCCTTGGTGATGATATCAGACACCCAGATGCCGTGATTCCAGGATGGCACTCGTATGGGGAGACTTTTAGAGAAAAAAAAAGGGAGATCAATGATAGGATATCACTCGTAATACCCGATAAGATATGTGTTAGCAGATAGCACATCATGCCTTGCACCTGGACTAACGCAATTCAGTAAAATGCACGAGGTTACACCCTTAAACATTCGGTGGGGGCCATGCCTAGCACCTTCGTGGAAGTCCGGCTAATTCGGCCTGGTCATTACCATTTGTCGGGTCATGTCACAAAGGGGCGCATAGCAGGACGTTTGGCAATACCTTGCAACGAGGTTTTTCAGCTCTTTTTGGCGATTGCTGTGGTATATGATGTACAGGTGCTGCTGTATTTATTTTAAATACCAGGGATGGGGTAAACTCGAGAATAACATTATACCGTACATCCATGTCGACTGAAGCATCATGGATTCTACCTATCGACTTCGCTGAAGAAGGGGGACAGCACAAAGTCAGAGCCATTCTCCATCCAAAAATATACCTATTGACGTACCCAAACACAAGGTCCTGTTGGCATTGTTAATGCTGTTATCGGTTACAACTGTATGCGTAATCAACTCACCATAGTTCCAATGATAGCGACAGCATCGGCTAACATGTGCTAAAGTTAAGTTAGATTGATGAAATTTTCAGAGATTTGACGACATAGCTGACATCTGCAAACGACGTCAGTCCTTTAGTCAATTGTGCAGGATAAATAACACACTTCTCATCATGAAGTCAGAACCAGCGAGATGTGCGAAACCAGGGGCACGAATACTACATCTATAGGGACGATTGGTGCCATCACTGTTTTATCATGTCAATGTCAAGTCAACTTTGCAAACAGAGTCAAACACGTACGATACAAGGTAAACAGCCATTTCGCCTTTAGGTGCTTCAATGGCGCTATATGTCTCCCCTGGGGGAACTGAATAGCCTTCGCTGAAGATCTAGTTTGTCGATTAGTAAGTGTTGTGCGACACGTGTCAATACTCTCTTCTAACCTTGAAATGGTGAATGAGTGACTCCATGCTTTCCTTCATTGATGCTCTTGGTGGTGGAACCAATTTATGGTCGTCCACCTTTATGGCACCTGGTGTGATCTTGTTCAAGGACTGGATCGTCGTCAGAATTACAGTGAGAATAAGAGGGGACGATAATGACTTGACTAATGATTCGAAGGGATTCTCTCATCTCCTGGACGCGGCAGAGATAACGGTCATAGCAATCTCCGTTCCTCCCAACAGGGATATCGAATTCGACCTAACAAGAACGTCGACACATCGGTGATCGTAGAAATGAATACCATACCTCATCGTATTTATCGTAAGGCATAACCTTCCGTATATCCCAAGGAATACCGCTTCCTCGGAGCATGACACCGCTGAAGCTGTAGTCCTGCGCTTGCTTGGCGGCGACAACGCCGACATTGACTGTTCTCTCTTTCCAGATACGGTTCCCGGTGACGACTTCTTCAATCTCATCTACCCGACTTCCAAATTGCGTAGCCCACTTGAAAATATCGTCCAGCAGACCATGGGGAAGGTCATATGCTACACCACCAGGCCGGACATATGCGGCGTGCAAGCGTGCGCCAGAAACCCGCTCATAAAATTCCATGAGCTTTTCTCGCTCCTCGAAACCCCACAAGAAAGGAGTCAGACCGCCAACGTCCATGATATGTGTCAAGATAGCCATTAGATCTAAGCATGGAGTTCGGAAAAATGGCGCAAACGCATTTGGAATAGCAACGTACGGTTTAGGATACGAGTAATTTCACCAAACAGGGTCCGAATCCACTTTGCACGATCTGGCACTTCAATGTTGAGTAATTTCTCCACAGCAAGAGAATAGCAGAGCTCGTTCGTCACTATAGAGATGAGTTGATAATTACGTATCCACAATGCCTGAATTTAACGCACTCATCGAAACATAGTCAAGACGGTCAAAGTACGGTAGAGCCTGGATGTAGTTTTTGTATTCGATGAGTTTCTCCGTCCCCCGATGTAGTAGACCAATGTGCTATGCAGAATTTAGACCGAAAAAGAGAATTAAAGTTGACAGGGAAACCCACCGGATCCGCGCGTAGAATTTCCTCCCCGTTCAATTCTAATATCATGCGAAGTACACCATGTGCGGCAGGGTGTTGGGGACTAAGTTGTTCATAAGTACGCATGTTTCTCTCATATTAAAGTGCTACGCACCCAAAGTTGACTGTATATATGCCGAGGATCAATATTGGCATGACTTATAGCGACACGGCAGACCCACCAGTAAAGTGCCTCATTTTCCTTTCTTGCTCAGTCCCCCGTTCTTTAAGGATCTCAGCAGTTGTCATCCCATGAAGATCTTCAACAGTGTGGTAGTCAAACACGTTTCTTTGTTCTGGTACCGTGGGCTCGGACTGGCGAAGTACTGGAGATGTAGAAAGGCTCCGGGAAGCAAGTCTAGATGCATTTGTCTGGGCCTTTGCGGAGCGTGTCAAAGAGCGTAGGAACACGGAGGCCATGGTCCCCGTTGAAGATGTTGAGCTCTACTCGGAATTGGGCGGGAGGGCGTGACAGCAGGGCGTGACAAGACTTTGGACATGTGTGACGTCGAGGTGACGTTCATGGGGATTCAATGCCTGGAAAGCGCTTTGCTCTGTTCTGCCTACTACTCAGCGCTCAGTGGACGCTAAGCTCTGCAGAAGAGAAGCAATGTACACTACGCGGAAACGGGAAGTATTACGACTTGAATTCTCTCAGAGACAGGTAACGCATACTTGTTGAGGCCCAGCACACCCTCACGGCGTCCTACTTACTGAGTGCACAGCAAAGACTATGAGTTGAAGACTTTTGGGGGTCAAACACTCGTCTTGAATGTCTGTGGCGCCGTTCATAGAGATCTCTTTGGCTACAAGGAGGCAGAGGAACCTGCAGGCTTCGTACGCAGAGGGCATGGAGATTTCTCTATCGGGTACGAAAAACTACACGACCTTCAGGCGTGTTAATCTGATTGAAACAGGAAAGTCAACCAGACTTTGGCCCTGGCTGAATCTGGCCCGCGATTAATGCTGACCGAGGGGTCGCAATGCAAAACCAGTTCAGATGAAACCATCGAGAAAATACGCGCTTCAACGGTTATAGATTTCATATGTGATATGTCAGTCTTTGGCACAGGAATGCCGCGTTTAGTAGCGCAACTTCCCCCTAACAACGAGAACGCCGCGTGTGCGTTTTATTTTGAATGGAAGTCGCACGTGCGTAGTAAACTGTTCAGTTTTCTCCTGAACGTGCCTAACCTGATTCATACATAGTATGCCTGTCCTACCAGCGAAGGTTCTACATGGGGATTCTTCACCACCATAGCCGTGCTGTAAGTGAATGTGCATACTTTCCTGGCCTGTCAGAGTTCTGGAAAAGTTTTAGTGCCCTCATTCTCGTAATGACTTACACGATCCTTGGAACCCTTTACAATCGTTACATCCTCCAACTGCGAGGATTTGACCAAATCCCACAGTTCTCTCTGGAAAGCATGAGGTATCACGCCCACGAAGCGATTGACTGGTTCAGGGACATCATGACTATCTTGTACGAAAATAGTCAACGCAGAGGTAGCGATGATGGTCTTCCGTTCAGAAGACCGGGCGGCAGCCCAAATGTTCCTAACCCATTCAGCCACTTCACGCAGTCCAATGACGGAAGTGAATTTGTCCGACCTCAAGCAAATAGAACTGAATCAATAAGACGGCATGACATCAATCCCGTGTCCCATCAAAACCAAGTACAAAGTGTAACACAAACGTCATCAGAACCGCAATCATCTTCTGCCCCGCCACCAGCCCAGAAAGACGCACAGAAATTTGATAAAGATATGGTACAGAACTCAACTCCAGAAGAGAAGCAACAGTTTATGCTAGATGAAGAAGAAGAGGAAGATACAGGGCAAGAGATGGGTGTCATAGGCACCTCGTCTTCCCAGTCCCCCAGAGCAGCGATGGAGTCTCAAGCACGACATAATAGCCCTTAGAGGTCGAGTTGGAAACCATGTCTAGTTTACAATCATTTCATTTCCGTGTATCACCGGTCAAGTTTGCATTCCTAATATGTTTTATCGGTTTTGTTTACAAGTACAAACTGTACGATAAGGTCAGACTGAGCTGGTGCGTGGTCGCCTTCCCATCGTTTCAGTATGCCAAGCAGGGTTCGTCTCCACTCGTCGGGGTTTTTGCAGATGCGTTCGGCAACTAGGTTCCGACGCAGCGGCTTCGCTAATCAACATCAACTTCTATATCAAACAAAATAATTCAGTTTGTCAAGTGAACATGCTCAGAGTGATTTGGGCGCTGAATACATGGTCCCTTTCACCGGTAAATTCCTTGAATGAAACATGTCCGCAGTAGACTTGTTTGTTCGCCTAGAACAACCCTTAGTTCCATTCAACTCGAACGACAACCGGTCACCGGTTTCCACCCCTCCTTTTCTCCACGTCACTTTGACTAAACTATGTGAGAGGATTGACGACATCTCTTGCGCATGTTGCAACGATATGAGTGAACGACGTGCTGGTTCAGTATCAGTCTTCTTCGCACGTTTCAGGCCCCGCGACTTCTGTTAATGTCTATTAACGCCTAACTACATCTGGCTATAAATCTATATTTCTTAATCAGGTTGACACGACATGCCAACGTACATGGAACCCTGACGGTTTTGGGACGAACGCTCCTCTATCTGCATCGTGTGCCAGGTTACGCAACAAGCCTAAGCCAGCGTTCCCAGGAGCCGAAAGAAGCAACGTAAATGGTGTCTCGATATCAGCGGACTAAATGACATGGTAGTATATACGTTACCAGCTTTATTCGGCCCTCTTCGAGTTGCATGTTGGAGCCGCCCAACGTACACGTATGCCCCTTGTTTATTTATTTCCTTTTGCGGCTTTTATCTCTCTATGGAGATATCGCTCAACCATTGACTGGTAGTTATTGACCGGCGAATGTCCCCGCAATGAGCCCTTCAAGGCTACAAGTCACAGGTTCACTTGTTTTCTTAACAATGGAGCAATAAATGCGAATGGAGACATACGGCGAAAATTTTAGAGTTTGACAGGTCTATGATACAAGTAGACGCGTGCCACAATTACGAATTATCGTAAGATAGCGCGCCGTGAGCGTCGTTTTGCGCGATATTATGCGTTCGTATAGCGTAAGAGACAATTTCCGGATTACACACAGCAATGTTCGCACTAGATGAAGACAAGCGCGCGGGAGAAGGTTTTCCAAATATGGGTCTTTTTTCCGCTGATGGTTGTGATCAATTGACTATTTGCTGTAACAGTAAATAAAGGATCCCATCGGAGAGCCTTTGCATCTTGAGTATAGTCGCCGGAAAGGAAATGCGAGAAGACAATGCCATAAACTGTTTGTATCGTCTATCAAGATGCCTAACAGCATCGTTCAGGCAAGACCATTGCCTGCCCTCGGTTACTTGGTCCGCGCCGGAGGGAACTACACCTCTCCATTTGTCATCGCAGGCAAAGGGCTCCGAAAATACCGCACTGAGGCCACAAGTTGGAAATTCCCTTAACACCTCTAGGATGGCCAAATAAGTGTTGCTATGAAGCATCCAATCGCCAACATCCTCGTGTCCTAGGTAGTCATGCATCACCTGGGGCAAAAATGACATAAAAGCAAGCCGAACAATAGGCGGATGAAGTTCCGCGCTCAAAGTCCGCAAGAGCCGTGGCAACGAGCGTAAGGTGTTTATGAACGTGTGTTCGAACTGCTGTATGGAAGGATCTTTCCATCGCATAAAGGTCTTGATGTAACCATGAGAGTTGTTTTCCTCTTGGTGTACCCGCAGCGCAACTGCGAACGCGTCGCTGAAGTGGCTCAAGGTGTCAAATGTCTGGATGGCACGGACGCCAGGACAACAGCGTTCTACGGCACAGTCTTCTCCACTGGTGCAATCACGGGAACAGTTTACGGGTCCAAAGCATCCGCGACAGTATCTAGTTCCACATGATATGCAGACTGCGTGTAGACCAATCACGCTCTCCTGGTTCTGCGCGTAAGTAGTCAAAATCTAATCACACAGCAGGTGGTTTTACCGAATTATACACTCTTTCAACGTTCTCTCCGCAATGACAGCATTTCCGCGGAGACGCGAAGAATCTGACATTCGAAAATAGCTCTTGGGAA
This sequence comes from Amanita polypyramis BW_CC, assembly GCA_001691755.2. NCBI lineage: Eukaryota > Fungi > Basidiomycota > Agaricomycetes > Agaricales > Amanitaceae > Amanita > Amanita polypyramis. The sequence goes on along the minus strand of JNHY02000102.1, from coordinate 9,052 downwards.
AATTCGCGAACGTTCGTTGAGCAATAATCGTCCTGGACCCGCCCAAGAATTCCGGGGCCTGTACCATCAATGGTATCGATCTGAGAAGACAGATTGCGCGTCTCAGAGTCCACGCTGGACCGCAGAGAAGACCCAACATAAGCAGGATCTTCTTTTGGGTGGACTCCTTCCTCTTGATCGGCGACGGATATAGGTAAGCCCCTCACATGCACAGTTGAAGAATCTTGGCCAGATTCTTCTTCCTTGGACGCATCAATGCTAGCCACTGATATCATACCGACCCGAGCCAGGATCACTTGGTTCGGCTGCGAATCGGTTTGTCCGCCGGAACTCCCAGTAGTAGTGAGCGTGTTTGACGACGACGACGAAGCAGGAAGGCTAGTGTGATTGGGTCTGAATTTTTGAATTTTAGAGACCGTCGGAGGTGATGGCGCATATATATGCGCTCTAGAGTGGCGTACTCGGCATCTTGCCTCATGCAGAGCAGTCTCTTTGGAGAGCGCGAGAGCTTTTGCGAGCGCTGCATCTTCGATTACCTGCAGAGCCTCGTTGTGCATACGGATGGCTTCTTCCCCGGCAGTGATGCGGGCCATTGCTTCGCGCATCCCCTCATCGTCATCCTCTAGAACATAGTCACGTACGCTGAATGAAGATCTAATCAGATGAGAGGCAAATCTAGCTGCTGGGGACGGACAAGAATGGCTGATACTGGGCATAGTCGGCGGTAGAGGAGGAGGAAGGATGACGGCGCATTTAAGAGATATATAGCGAGCAGTGGGTGACTATATATGCGCTTGATCACGTCTTGACAACGATAGGGAATGTCAAGTAGCCCCGCGCTTTTTGTACAGATCGGCAAAGCGAAGGCTTATCCTGTACATGTACTGATCGTATTATCTGCGCAAGGTGCATATAGTCACAGTTTTAATTTACACCGACCCCCCTATCACGTGGTAAATTTCCTTAGTAGGCATCTAGATTGTGCTGGGGGGTCTCGATGTGCTAGCGACGTGCTGCTTTGACGAGGAACATACTAAGGCAGGGCGGTACATGTGGGAGTAATGGGGGTAGTGGCGAACGGTGTAGTAGAGGTGTGGGAATGATCTTGGCAGGAACCTTGCGGCTTCGACTTCAATGATACTGAGATCGGCAGATCTCCTACTTCCACGTACGTTGAAACGCATATAAATTGCCTTTTATGCTTATATTGGAACTGATTCGAATAAATTACACATCCGCAGCGATCTCTGAGTTCCTGTTCCTGTCTTCCAAAAGGATTTGATAATGGCTGCTGCGATAACGAGTCGACAAGGAGCGCTTGAACATTGATAGACACGAAAGTGGATCGGAGGTTATATATGTCCAACCTTTAGTATGAGAAGTAAAGCAATCGAAGTCGGAAAAGCCATACAACCACTTGGCGAGAAGTTGGTCCTAATTTGTGAAAGACACATATTCTTGGCGTTGAAGTTGTATGGATTGCTAGTGAGTGAATTGAAGAAATATTGACGACAGATACAATGTAACCATACAGCCCCGTGTTCACACAGATCACGCGGGGGCATCGGGATAACAATGTTTGTGCAGCAGAGACATATTGACCTATACTTTGAAGCGTGGTTATATTAAACTGGTGATATTACAATGCATGCATCTCTGGACGCAAGCATTCAGCTCGTGATGCCTAAAGCGTAAACAATACATCCAATGAAACTTACACACAAAGACGGTGGGTGCACAATAGATGATTATTCACACATCGGGAGCGTTCTACGCAACGACGGTCCCATCAATAACATATAACACACCATTGGACGCCTACATACACGATCTTGCGTCAAACACAGTTAAGTAAAAGAGATGCGTAACGTACTTCTCTCATTCGGAGGATCTTGATTCCATCCTCCAGCGTCACCCGACTCCATGTCGGACATTGCCCATCGTTCTTGCTAATAGGTCTAAAAGTGATGGATTTGCCACCTAGGAGTGTCGGTTTTGATTCCGTCGAGTCTAAGTCAATGGGAGATTCCTAGATGCCAGTTAGATAGTCACGCCACATATGTCGCCAGTTGAGGGACATACAGGTATAATATGACTTGAAATCCACTGCCTAACATTCTCTTTGGATATCCTATCATATTCTTGGTCTGATACATAGGCTCCATCGTCGGGTGTCGACGGGCCCTGGTGTCTGTGCACAATAAGCCTCTGACCGGGAGACGGAAGATTTAGATTCACGGTTTCCTCGCCAGAGCCATAACTGCCTTGTTCGTAGGTGCAAACAATGTGAGCCTCGCCCTTTCGTCGGTAAACAAGCTACTAAGCTCGAGGTCGCGCGCATAGGTATAGAAGATGGACACAGGTTTTTCGATTGTCAGCCAGTCAGCCAACGATGGTTTCGAGTGAATTTGGGGGGAAAACGAGTCGTCTTTAAGTACCGTCTGTTCATCTGTGTATGCCATTGTCGTAAAGACAAACGATAGCGTGAGTACAGGCAGGAAGAGGGACAGGCGCATCTCTGAATGTCAGTGGTCTGGAGCGTGTCACGGGAGCGTCACCCTATCACAATTGTCACTGATCGCTAGTCAACATGCCGGACGAGCTGATTAAATATTGGACGATTAACTTTGTTGTACAGACTCTTTTACGATATCATTGAAGGCTGCGGCCTAGCGATTGAACTGGAAAAAACAGATCTATTTCACTTCTCTGCACGCGATCTCTCCATCAAAACAAAACCTATTTACAAAAACATCATTTTCCCTTCTATCTTGTTACCAAAAAAATTAAATTCTATATGGACACTAAACGATCCTTTACAGATTGAGCCGAAGAAAATTTGGCGATACTTAGGTTTCTTTTTCGATCCGGAAATGAACTTTGACACTCACATTCAAAAGTATATTAACAAATCTCTATCGGCATTAAACGCTTTTCGTATGCTTGGGAATTCGATAGAGGGCTTCATGCCTTCAAAACGAAAACTCGTCTGCACTTCGTGCATTTTGTCAATAGCCTCTTACGGCTCACTGTTATGGTACAAGAAAAACGCCCATGGTATTAAACAAAAAACACGCAAACTGGATAAAGTTAAAAACACAGCCATGCACTGGATATCAGGCACGTTCTCAACTACTCCCATTATGGCCTTGGAAGTTATCATAGCTATCCCCCCAATAAAGACTCAACTCAACATTATGTCGCTCAAATACACGTTACATATTAATAAACTGTCAGCTATTCACCCATGCTGGTGACTTGCTCGCACTTTACAATTCCAATCGCTTCAACACTTCCGCATCAACATTAAGCCTAGCGCTTATGAAAAATACTCAACTTTCAACTTATGTTGAGATCCTAGCCTTTACACCGACGAGAAGTTCGTACATGTGATCATAAAGAACAAATTAAAGGTCTGCGAATTCTAGATTTATACGAAGACAATATATCTTTTCATCACTTTGACCATCCAAAAAAAGGCTCCAACCTTTTTCATCAGTGGTTCATTGCTTATAATATGTGGCTCAATACAATTCRCAATGAAAGAAATCATCTAATAATCGCAACCAACGGCACATATGTAGATCATGGTGGAACAGCAGCGTTCGCTATGTGGGCGGACCAAGCCAAAATCGCAGAATCCACTAAAAGAGTCTCAGCCCATTCATCATTCGATGCCGAAATTCAGGCCATTGAATTGGAGTTTGAAGAACTTACTAAACATGACTTCAAAAGAGTAACACTCTTAATCGATAACGAATCAGCGGCTCAAGCAATTTGGAACACATCCTACCACAATCTACAATTGTCGTCAATCAAAGCAATGACCAATTTTAGGAGTTGGATTACAAAGTTGAGAGATCCTACATTCGGCTTCAACGTCTCGTGGTGCCCAGCACACATGGACGTTTCAGAAAACGAATATGTTGACAAAATAGCAGCGGAAAGATTAATAAATGAAAGAGTGACGAGTTCCACTCTTAAGTCATTGAYAGTGGAAATCAAACAGAAGGAATATGACGAATGGGATAGCACTACAAGAAAATACAATGCTCTAGGCCATGAATATCTTCGCCTTAAATTCAAGGGGAAAAGAATAGGACCAACTCTGGGTTCCAGATGTAATGCTTTCATCGTTGCCAGCAAAGATAACATCAAGAACTTATCCAGACTCACACGAATAGTAACAAATCACGCTCCCACAGGAGAATATAGACGACATTTTCCCCAAACAAACCTACAACGTGCCAATTTGACAAAGACTTTCATTCACGAGCACGTATCTTAACCAAATGTTCCAAATACGAGAAGAAGTTTGAATCCTTGGATAAAATTTGCTGATTGAAGTCGGGACTGGAAAAGTTGGTTAGAGAAGAATATAAAGGCAGTCACCTTTGGTGGCGCGCCTAAAGGAATTGGATAATGCCTTGTTTCATATTTCTACTTTCAATTTTCTTAACATCACGATTGATATAGCTAACGCTTGTTACACATGATATCTTTGGATATTTTTCTTTTTACTCACTTTTGTTTGTATTTAACTACCGCAATACAACTGCGTTTTGGATAATAAAATTTAAAAAAATAAAAAATAAAAAAACGCTTTATAAGGTAGAGGTCTAATAAGGAAAAGTACAAAGGGCGCTGCCCGGACGCGTTGAGGTGTCAACATTCGCGCCAGAAGACGATGCAGTCGTCAAATACTGTAAGTGAATAGGTATATATCATCGTTTCATGTTTGAAATTATCTGTTGCTCATGCGGGAAAGAACAAAGAATGTGCCATGCATAGCCGCCAGGTGAAGTTGCGTGGGCCTTGAAATTTGAAAGAACGATCGCCAGAGTACCACTTTGATGGTAATTTCTGTTTGACATGTCCGAGAACATGCTACATCTAGCCAGTACAATGCAGATGCGGTACAATACGGTTATCGCATTAGATTGGCTAACTCCGATGTGCGACTCACTGATTAGGCGAATCGTAGCCCCATCCAGGGGGTCACACAAATGCTCAATTCTCGCTGACGCGTTCGTCTACCTGCGCGCCCTGACTTTTGTGTCAAAGTCGATCATCGTTGCCCTCCCTTCGTCATATACCGTCAAACTCTTTGGACGAATATCATACTGCCGAATACCTACTTTATGGATCTCCCTCATTGCCACCTTGATTTCCCTGTCATTACACTAACTATACGAGGAAGATTAGGCTATCATGTACTGACTGTTCTTCCTCCGTCAAGCTAACTTCGAATTGCTCCTTTGACTGAGTAATCAAACCTTTCCCGGCATTACTCATGATAAGAATCATTGGTCTGTCCACCGTGTCCTCAAAGAGACTGTAGACGGTGGCAACGCCTTTCACATTTTTGAGTCTCATATAACGATAAATTGCGTATTCATGTTGCATCTCCCGTTGCTGACTGGGTTCAAACGCGATTTTGGCAACCACTTCACATATGTGGACCTGGCCATCAGAGATCTGGGCCATATTTTCATTTCGGCAAGAAAAGAGGGATAGTGGTATCCCTACGAACTGCAGCAACAGGATCGGAGCGTTCGATGAATGATCCATATAGGGTAGGAATCTTGCAATTTTGTGGATCACTGCCCAAGGATTGATATCGTTCAAGAGCACGTTTGTTGCATCTTTTCCAATTCCCGTCTTGACTATGACACAACCTTCGGGGATAGGTTTCGACGGCACTACAGTGCCAACATGAATGTTGAAGTCATTGTGGGCTTCGTTTTGGTTCTGACGTTCTGACGAAGCCAAGCTACAACGTCCGATCAGCGCGATTGCTGTTTTGCAAGGGCTGGCTTAGAGGACAAGGAACGTCGCATCGCGTCTGATCGTTTCGGCAGCAGTCTGCCCGGATTTTAAGAACGTATACATCGTGTGCCAAAATTTGTCTTGCCTGTTGAATTATACGTCTTGCGTTCACTCTATGGTTTTCCTTTAACACAACCGGGGAACAAGCCATCTCGGGTTCCTAGTCCGATCCAGTCAGTTCAGCGATGGGGTTTCTTGCGTCAAAGCGCCCATTGGACTTCCAGTCACTGGAATATACGCCAAGCTATGATCGCAGTCTTCATTGCACGTTTCCCATGTAAACTCTTTCATAAGGTCCAGAACGTACGTTTTTGAACTCAAATAATAGGACGTGCGGGCAGTAGAGAGCAACATCCTCCAATCCGACAATGGATGGGTCATCGCAAACTCGGCAAAAAGGCTCTGGCTCGACCTCGCGTGTGGTCTTTTCTTGCGTGCTTTTTCGCTCCTTGTCCTTCGTTTCTGGAGGATAGTTACGTTTCGGATATAGCACAAAAAATATTCATTTCAGAAGAACTTCTGTAACACTACGTGATATGATGGGTTTTACAGGCAACACTGGTGTTACCACTCCTAGTCCTCGCCTTCTAAGTGAAGGCAATAACGAAGCCGTGCCAATTCTTTATCTTTGGCTTCTTGATCATCACATTGTTTCGAATGCCCAAAGTCGACCAGTGTTGACAAAGCCGATTTGCTAATTTGGAACAGATAACGTTGTAAGTCGAACAAGTCTTGGTGAAGAAACCTACCAGTCCAGATTGCCTTGTGACTCAGAAAGTGGAACGCCAGCATAAAGCACAACCTTCCAAGTCGTCAAAGATACCCAGTACTGTCGCGATACCTTGATGAACTCCTTTTGACTTCAAATAAAAACTTCATATTCACTCTTAAGCGCATCCCGCTGTTCACTGTCGAACGCGAGTTTGACGATAACGTCAAGTGGGATAGCACCATCCAAAACTTCTGGCTTAAGTGTGCCTCGATGCACCACACCTGTTGCGCCCCGTCCAATTTCTGATGTTAGGAAAATCGTCAGACATTCCTCTAGTTCGTAAGAGTGGAGGGCTCGTGGAAAAAACGGAGAAGTTAGACACCTTGTGCGCGCCACAATCGAAGGAGCAGAGCGAAGGAATGAGGCAGGGATTGGTGAGTCGTATACATCATATTGGAGGTAGAGAAGAACCACATCGTGGTTGATGGCCACATTTATCGCTTTCTAATCCTCGTCAGGTCGGAAGGTTGACATAGTTCAAGTCAACGTATCTCGATGGCTGCCAATTCATGAGCGGTAGGACCTTTCCTTCTTGCAGAGCCTCGGGATCTACCACTGTTCCCACCTTTACCTTTGCCCTTACCCTTGCGATTTCTACAGCTGCTTCCAGAACCACGATTATGATCTTGGTCGTTTTGGTCTTCGCCATCACTGATCGGGTCGCCACCGTCGCCAGAGGGCATTGATTCAGGTCGCTGTTGCCACCGGTCCATCAGGTCTTGGATGGCAGCAATATATATGCCAACATGGAGCTTCCCATACCCGGGGTCAGAGCAGGTAGACGGAATGATAAGCTCTGAAATATAAAGCGTCTGAGAGTGTCGATGACGAAGACACTTTTTTTTATTTTTATTTTAAATTGGCGTTATTTTATTTCGCGTGCTATATAAGTATACGAAAGTAGCCTAAGCTACGTAGAGAGAGGAAGTTGTGCGTGGGGCATCTATGGCCCTAAGGTAGAGAGTGTGGGGCTGGAGTTTAAGGTGGGTGTGACCTGTAGCAGAGGTTTTTTAAAGGAAGAAGGTTTTCTCCGGTGCGTGGTCGAAGCTGAAAGCTTTGGGGTTGTCTAAAAGGAAGGCGACCAATTTGTGCAGAGGTTGTTCCTTATTGCGTGGTATGTCCAGCCACGATTCCCAATGTCTGATGTACAGTGGGCAGACATCCAGTAGGTGATGTCGTGTTTGGCGGGTGGTGAGGTCACATTGGCAGCCTGAGTGCTGCTGGAACCATGGTCTGGTGTGATAGTATCAGCCAATGGGGGCATGGCAGGTAAGGGCATAGGTTAACCGGCTGAGTAGGTTATTTTTGTTTTGAGCTGCTGTGATAAAGCGCAATTTGTGGTTGCGTCTGGCTGAACCCAGGTCTGGCCAGTGCGCGCCCCGTTTCGACCTGAGTGTCTCCATGCTCAGTGTTATCTGTTCTTCTTTTATCAGTCACCACGCAGTGGGGGCTGTGACTGTGGCAGGGTGAGGGGCATTTGGATGGAGCTTCCCTAAGTTTAGGAAGAGGTGTTTCAGATGGTTCAGTACATATTGGGCTGGAATCCATCCTAAGTGCAGAGAGTTGGCTGGGTTTTGAAGCCAAGGAATGGCAAGATGGTTGAAAGCATAGCCATAGTGGCTGTTTGGGCCTGTCTTTTTGGGGAAGAGGGTAGATAGGGCAGCTTGGTTTCGGATCAGGAGGTTGACATGACCAGTAGTAGTCAGCAGTGAAGGGGTACCCTGGATGATGCCAGCTAAGGTGAGTTCATGGTGGTTGGAGATTTGTAGTTTAATGGTTTTGCTTTGGGGGGGATGGCCCGGAGTAAAGAGGATTGTTTGGACAATGCCCTTCTGTCGTCTAGTGTTGACAGGTAGTGAGGCAAGAACCACCAGGGTTGTTTCAAGGAGTAGTGGGTCAATAAGGGTTTTGACTTCTGTGAGCCACTGTTCAGGTTGGTCCCGGTTCCTGTTGGGAATAGGAATAGTTCATATTTGGTTGGGGTATAGGTCTTTGGCTCTCATGCCAGTTGGTGGGAGTGAGGGGGAGATGGCTAGTAGCAAGGGCGGAGATGGGCCCTAGTTTTTTGGTGTTTCTGCCTTTAACATGGGGTGCTTTGCGAAGGATGCAAGCAGGTGTGATGTGGAGGACTCCTGAGGAGGGTAAGTGCATGAGGGGAGGTGCATTGCATTGTTGTGCTATGCCCGAGGAAGGATGAAGGAGGGCAAGTCTGATGCCAGTGTGACTGTATAATTTGTTGAGTGTGACTTTCATGGGATCTAGGCTTGCTATATCGGGTAGGGCATTCCCTGGGCTGTCAGGGAAACCTCCTGTGATCCATTGGGCTGCTGCTAGGTGGACTTTTTCGAGTGTGCGCAAATGTTGTGATACCCCTTTGGTGTTTGGTCTGTACCAGAGTTGGAATCCATAGGTGAGGATTGGAAGGGCAGTGGTGATATAGATGAGTCTCTT
>JNHY02000101.1:0-48480 GCA_001691755.2 Amanita polypyramis BW_CC | reverse complement strand
CAAAAACACAGCTGACCACACACTTACAAAATCACTACGGGACGTTGGCCATGATCTCGTCGCAAACGAAAGCCTCCTCGTCGATTTTTCACAAAACGTTTCCTCCCTCGCGAAATGGTGGTCATACGTTCGTCAAGAACTTGAAGCAGCCGCTGCCACTGCAGCAATCATAACTGATCCGAATGCCCAGCCTACCTCTCCATCATCCCCAGGTGCAATGACTTTACCGCCCGCGTTGAACGCGGATATATGGACTCGCGTCCAGGCAGACTATCATTCTTACTTCCGAACAGTACGTTTCGCTCTTCTACCGGCGATTAAATCGTACTTCCCGACCTATTAAAAGATACGTGAAGTCCAGGCCCGTTATCACGGCCTCATGGCGGCTTCGAACGAAGCGTGGAAAGCATCCGCTCCGAGTATTTCCCTCGCTCCGAGCTCGGACGGTACCGATCGGTCTTCTACTACCCCTCTACCAGCTAGTCAGAATCAGTCACCAACGACCCCAACAAGCCCTAGTACGTACTATGACGCCCGGAGCAGGCCTATAAGCACGGCAGTAGACGACCCCAATTCGGGTGCGAACCAAGAGGAAAAGTGGTCCAAGAAGAGAAGACTCTTCGGCATCTCTCCATCAAAGTCCTCCTCTTCGTCATTACAAAAGAACACAAACCATGAGACGCCCGGACTGACGCCCGATCAGAAGTTGAGCATCAAGAAAATGCGAGCGTTCCTGTTCACGAGGACGGTTCCGCGTCCGGAAGTCCGTGGATTGTTTCCGAGCTCATTGGGGCTGTCGATGTCGATGTCGATGTCGAGGAGTCGGAGCAGTGGGCCGTCGTCATCGTCCCAGGCTGAAACGCAGAAGAAAGGAAAGGAGAAAGAGAACGGGGAGATGAACGCGGAGGCTAGTTTGTCGGCATTAAATAACGAGTTGAGAGAGAAGGTATGTGTGTGTGTGTGTGTCACTGCGATTACATACATCTAACACAATCACTTGCCTCCAGGTTCCAGTCATTCAAATCGAGCCCGACAACTCCCAGCAAACGATCGAAAAGTTGCTGCAGGTGCCTTCCATAGGATCCAAATCCAACCTCGACCTTCCCATACCACCTACACCACCACCTCTATCCCATCCCCGATCCCTCACCCCCTCTCGCGCATCCGTCAGATCGCGAAATTCCAGGTCGTTGCTGAAAGTCGAGACGGGGACGACGACGACGACGACGACGACGACGACGACGACGACAACCCCCGAGGCGGCGGGAGGTGCCGTCGGCGGTGGAGATGAGGATCCAGACGCGCCGCACGCTGGTGCAGCAACGAGGACGGCAACGGGGACGGCAACGGGAGGGCTAGAGCCAGGAACGGGAGCGGGAACGGCCGGCCCTTTGATAGATGGGCAGACGGCGGCTGGGTCTCATGGTGGTGGGTTTGCTGTCTTTCGTGTTGCGGAGACGTTGGTTAGGGAGGGGGCGAAGCGGTTGATGTGTGGGTCGTGTTTTGGGTATGGAGATTGATGCAGCACTGGTTGTGGATCGTTAGTTACTGCTTGCTTACTTACTTACTTATGCATCCATGCCTTTGTTGTTTTTTGTGTGTTTTTTTTTTTGTGTTTTTTTTTTTGTTTTTGTTTTTTTGTTTTTGTTTTTTTGTTTTTGTTTTTTTGTCTTGTTTTTTTGTCTTGTTTTTTTTTTTTTTTTTTATTGTTGTGCAGATTGTTTGTTTGTTTGTTGTCTTTTTTACTGCACCAGAGATTTTGAGTTACATCCGGGATAGGAGCAGTGGTTAGACTAGTCGTAGTTCGAGTTCCATCCCACTCAGAAGAGACTTCAATTACCAATCGACAACCGGCTCGCTCCCTCACAGGCATCAGATATATCCACGTGGACCTTGATAAGGATGATCCCACAAGCTGTCCGTGCATCTCTGGCCAAGGCATTAAATCAATACAACAAACAAGGGATATAATATATAAACACAGCAGCAGCAATCACGACAGCACCGCCGTAACGATCTCCAAAATCTCTCTCGTACTCTTCCCAGCGTTCTTCGGAGCCTTTGCCACCGCCTGCCAGGCGTGCCCATGTCTCGGTGCCGCAGCCACACATTTCCCAATCACCTCTTTCTGATGGTCCTAAATCACAAGAATGTCAAGTAAATCTCGTCCCCCCCCCAAAAAACTTTTTTATTACCCACCTTCGTCCCATGTTCCTTCTCAAACTTATACCACCACGCCCAAATATCGCCCGAATCCAACTCATCCGCACTCGCCGCTTTCGCAGCCCGGTCAAACCACTCGCGCGCTTTCTCAACCTTTCTTTCCTGCCAGAACAGTCGCGCGACGGTACACACCACAAGCGGATGTTTGCCCGTTTTCGTCATGGCGTCTGTCGCGCGTGCTTTTCGCGTTGGCCGGGATTCTGTCCATACGAGCATAGACCATAGGAGTCCGGATGTAGGGCATGCTTGGATGGCGCGGGATAGTACCGATTTGGCTTGCATCGCTCCGCCAGATCGTTCTTCGACTTTGGTAGCCTCGGCCCATAGCTCATCGTTGTTCGGCATGATGAGACGTGCCTTGTCGAGTAGCGCGCGTGCTTTGATGCTCCTGTTGTCTTCCTCCTCTAGTCTGCTAGCCAGAATCCACAGCACGGGCTCATTTGGGCACGCTTTGAGGCCTGCGGTGTACGAAGCGCGTGCTTGTGTGTAATTTTTCCTACTTTGATGGATCTGGCCTTGGATCATATATAGTTTGGCAAACTTGGGGAATTTGCGGATGGCTTCCTCGAGAGTTTGAAGCGCAGTGTCGAGCTGGCTTTGTTGCTGCTCGAAGACGACGGCTTTCATCCAGATCTATGTATACAGATACGTTGTGACTACGATCTGGTAAAAAGGTAAGACTCACTCTTGCTGTTCCAGCGACCATTCGCGCACGAGTAAGTAGCGCGCGGGCAACTTCATATTGCCCATTCTCCGCTTCCAACTTGACTGCAGCCAACCAGATGGCTTCACTTTCAGGGTTGGCAAGGAATGCCTTTTCGAGGACTTCACGCGCAGCGGGAACGTCACCGTCCTCCCACTTTTTCTTCGCCCACATGAGCCATAGCACTTCCGCCTGTGGACAATGATCAACAGCACGCTGCAATAGTGCTTCTCGCGCCTCTCTACAAACGTGTATCTCATGACTGAATCGCAAAAACACAAAATAACATACCCAGTGCCGTGACTCTGCTCCAAATACGCCGCCCTCTCCCACAATTTGACACGATTCGGGAATACCTTGAGTGCATACGCCAAGATCGCACGAGCACTTGCAATCCGTCCCTTTCCCTCCATCATCTCCACATCCCCTATCCAAGTCGAATACCGATCCTCCTCCTCGACCTCCATCGCAATCGTCGCTTTCACAATCGCCTCGCACGTCCGCGGCTTGCCACCCTCGTCGCACTTCTCCGCTTCCTGCAGCCACTGCTCACGGGTGAACAGCACCCCGTGCTTGCGCAGTTCTCGAACACCCATCTCGATCGTTTTGTCAACGATATCGACCGATGACGGTTTAGGTTCTTTACCCTCAGCCGCCTCGTCTATCATTTCCTGTTCCAATAGCTGCGCGGCGGCGATCCAGATCTCGTGTGACGTCGGAATGGCTTTACGAGCCTTGTTGAGGACGGACTTGGCGTGTTGTGAGTTTCCGAGACGGGCCAGGGCGAGCCAAAGTTCGATGGAGTGAGGGATCAGTTCGACGGCACGCGCGAGGAGCACGCGAGCATCGTTGGGGGATGTTTCGAGATTGACTAGGACTTTCCAGAGGCGTGCAGAGTTGGGAATGACTTCGAGGGCTTTACGGAGGACACGTTTTTTGGCGACGACATCATGCTCGAGGTTGGAAGCTTGTAGCCAAATTTTGATACTTTGTCCAACGTGTTGAACAGCACGGGCGAGGATAACTCTGGCGTCGCTGTCGTTCTAAGAAACGTGTGTTATATAAATAATCCAGGGATGGGATAAAAGGACACACGTGCAGTCGAGCGGCTTCTAGCCACACATCTTCGCTCTTTGGACACTCTTCGCAGCCTTTCATGATGAGCTTGCGCGCGGCTACCATGCGGCTTGCATGCTCTTCCACGCGAGCAGCAGCGATCCAGCCCGGAGCATGTTTTGGATTTGATTTTGTAAGAGAGTCGAAGAGCATGCGAGCTCGTTTGATGTCACCAATTTCGGCTTCGCTCTTGAGGATAACGCTATTAAGGTCGGTCAGGTAGTCTTTGGGGTTTATAGAAGTTGAAAGGCCGGAAGCTGAGCTTGAAGCCTATTTTTGTGCTATTACTATACGCATATGCTCGCTCAATAGGGATTACACACCTGATCCAGTTTCAACGACAAGACCTTGTCACGGGCATTACCCAGCTCCACGAAATCTGTCGTCGTTTCACCAACTGTTGTTGCTGTCCCATCCTGTTGCTGGTCTGTGCTCAGATGAGTTTCGTACCCGATCTTATCCCGGTCTCCGACGATAACACTATCGGGAACGACAAAGAACCTGGTTTCCCTGACTTTGCGTCGTTTAGTGAGATTGCCTACTTCGGGGAGGTTTTCCCACTCTTCATCTGTCACGGATGACAAGCCACGTTTGAGATCAACGAATTGTTGTTGAATTTTAGGTCTCTCTGCACGAAACTTGGCTGCTTCCGTCGCTTCGCGTGCCTCTCTGTATCAAAGTCAGATACTGGGAGGACCATTTGTAGCACATGGGGAGACACACGCACCTCCTCGTTTTCCGTCTCTTGTCCATCTGGTCGTCTACGCCCGCATATATCCGGTCGGCTTCTTCATCGTCTGCCTCGTACACGGTTCCTGCGAACAAACCCGTCTCGTTCTCTGGGTCTTGGTAGGCATCTGGATCATAGTCGGGTTCTTCGCCTCGCTTCATTTGGGCCTCACTGGAATACGAGGGCGGTTTCAGTTGTTCGAGCTGGGAAATGACGCAAACTCACGCTACTCACGCAATCACTTCTGCTGAGGGCCCTTCCCGGGCAGGACCGATATCTGAGCGGGTGGTGAAACCCGAGGCACTGAGAGCCAAGTTGAGCAGGGTTGTTGTTGTTGTTGTTGTTGTTGTTGGGACATGAGTTGAGACTCACCCGCGACCCAGACCAGCAACATAGGAGGCCGGTGCTGGCATGGACAGGAATGCCAGCTTGTTGGATTTGTCTTTTGCAGCCATGGTGGGTGTTGTTGACGAAGGACGAGGCCTGCTGACTAAGCAGCAGCACTATTTGCAAGTATTTGGTGCGGGCAGCCAATGCGAAGCGACCGATGAACGCGCTGGGCCGCGAGCCATGGCGCAGACCAGGAAACGCGTCTCGTACGTCATACCCCCTCCCACAGCTCCCGTCCCTCGCCTCAAGCTGCCTCCTCATGCCATCACACGTCTGGGAAAATCGGCTCCGTTGCTCATCCGCGCGGACGACGACGGCGACGGCGACGACAACGACAACGACAACGACAACGACAACGACAACGGCGATTCCCAATTAGACCACAATAGACTGCGTCACCCTTGTCATCGACTGGGTGTCGCTTCGCTTGCGCTAGATGCGTCTACCGTGCTCGAGGGACGGGACGCTCCAGGAGGGATTTTGTATTCGGGAGGCAGAGACGGGCTTATTATCTCCTGGGATCTGGGGCTGCCGATGAGGAAGAGACCAGTGGAGGATGCTACGTTTGTACGCGGTAGATGGGAGGTCATGACTGGATGGGCCGACGAGCTCGAGGACGACGATCTGGAGGGGGACCACCACCGTTCGACCAGCGACGGTGATGTCATTGGCGATGTTCCGCTCTCTGCTGCACTTAGAAGGAGACACATGTTGAGCGAACTGAACACCATTCCATACGAGCGACAGTGGGAAACGGACCTGACATCCTTTGAACCAGGATCGGTACGCTCCCGCATCATGATACTTTCCACTGACTTGACTTGCATCTATAGCCTAGCTCGTTTCGTCAATGTGCCCAAGCCCATGAAGATTGGATCAACGATATCCTTCTCTGCAACTATAACCAGACAGGCATGTATCTCCGCCGTATCTTGGACCTCGGTTAACAGCCTCCCAGTCGTTTCTGGCTCCTCCGATGGTACAGTAAAGGCCTGGAACCCACACGCACTCCCCTCCTCCGAACCAACCGTCATCGGCCTACATGGAGACTACATCCGTTGCATAACCTACAGGTACGTCACCGTACTGCCGCAACCATTTTAAACACCTTACGTTTCTCGGGGCCCGTAGTCGCGAACAACGCTGGATCGCTTCTGGCTCGTTCGACCGCAGCATCAAGCTATGGGATCTCAACGGTTCCAGCAAAACAGAACCCCTCGCAACACTTGCTCTGCCCGATGTCGCGACCTCCAAATCATCTATCTACGCTCTTACCACGGATCCATTCGGACATACAATCGCTTCCGGATCGCCGGAACGCGTCATCCGGTTATGGGACCCCAGAACCGGTAAACGTACCGGCAAGTTAGTTGGACACACCGACAATATTCGCACTATTCTTATTTCTGACGATTCGCGATACGTGAGCCCCCTTCCCCCCCTTTTTTAGCCAAACCGTGATGCTGATGCTGTTTAGCTTCTAACTGGCTCTGCAGATGGTAAGTAGCTTAATTATATCCAGTGCATTCTCACGTTCACCAAACCCACACAGCGTCAATCAAACTTTGGTCCCTTACCTCCCAACGGTGCCTACACACATTTACATACCACACCGACTCTGTATGGTCGCTTCACTCTAACCACCCTTCTCTCGAGGTCTTTTACTCGGGCGACAAATCCGGGCTAGTATGCAAAGTCGACGTCGAGGGCTGCGCCGACCTGTCAGAAGGCGAATGCATCCTCCTCTGCAATGAATCGAGCGAAAATGCGTCCGCGGGGATTAACAAAGTTGTTTCAATGGACGACAACCTGCTCTGGACTGCCTCGGGAGTGTCAAGCATCAACCGTTGGCGGGTACCTCAGCGGAGATCGGTCCGAGCCGTCATCTCATCCTCTCAATCTACGCATCACTGGCATGATGATGCTGGTATCATGAATGTTGAGTCCTCCCCATCCCTCCATCAACCCTTGACGGCTTCCCCGACTCGCCTCTCCCACGCACTCATAGGAAACCCAGAGTTCACATCGTCTGCATCATCATCTAGCACTCGTCCCCCGACTGCAACGGGGCCCGGTGACGCGCCAGCTCACACGTCTACGCCTACATCTGCGCTCCCGCTCATACCTCATCGCATGCATCACAGCATCAGTTTTGACACGACTGATGAACATGAGCACGAACACGAACACGAACAAGATCAAGACCGAGACTCGGACACCCGATTTGGGATCCCTTGTGATAGCCTTGTTCGACTGACTTTGCCTAACGATCCGTTTCCGTACCATTTGGGTCGGGGTGGAGGAGGAGGAGGAGGAGGACCTGCTGTGCATACAGGAAGGTATGATCTCGATGCAGATGTTGCGACGCTCTATTCGGCTGCGTCGTTTTTGTCTATACCGAGAGCTCTGACGCATCCCAAGTCGCCTTTTGTGGATGCTAACCGAGGGATGTTCCAGCATCCGCACCGGACTCGGGATTATCAGCGCGCTCACGTGAACGCGAGTATGCATCCTGCTGTCTATCCACAAAATCAGCATCAACGTCATGCGCATCAACACAGTCATAGCCATGGCCATGGCCGTAGTCTCAGCCAAAGCTCTCCCCCACGCAACCCGCACTACGACCCTTCTTCCCATCAATACCCCGCTCAAACCCAAGTACAGGTTCAAACTCATCCCCGCTCTCGCGCCGCCAGCCCTACTACTCCGCATAAGCGGCACACCGACTCGGACTCGTATTCACATGTCCATTATAGTTCTCTTCAGTCCGCACACTCTCCACATGCACACGTACAGGTACAGTCATACCCGCATCTCCACTCATACCCGTCTGCTTCTCACAATGTGTCGGCCTCTGAACAAACCATCGCGCCCGGTCTGGTCACTTTCCCATCGCAAGCCCAGACCTCCTCACCCTCCGCGTCAGCATTCGCACCATTAACACCTGCACCACTACCGCTACCACCGCACCACTCCGCACAAGTCCTCAGCCCGCAGGCCAACTATGAACTACGGGAGCTAGCCTCCGAGGCCACACCGCTCTATCGGACAGCAGACTACGTTATCCAAGGGGATGTTGGGATTATTAGGACACTGCCTCTCAACGATAGGATTCACGTGCTTACGGTGGACACGGCCGGGGAAGTTGCGGTGTGGGATATTGTGAGGGGATGTTGTTTGGGGAGGTATGCTGGGACGGATGTAGCGACTGCGAGTATAGCGGGGAGTGTTTGTGGAGGAAAGGGAGGGGATGGGGTGGTAAATGCAAGTGCGGGCGCGGGTGCGAGTGTTGTGAATGATGGTGCGACGACGGGGTCGGGGGTGGTTGCAGCTGGAGAGAAGAGTCCGAGGGAGTCGTTGGAAGTTGTACGGGAGAGGATTGAAGGGCAGGCCGTTATCCCCAAATGGGCGTCGGTGGATACAAAAGGAGGTGTTTTGATTGTTCATCTGAATGAAAGGTGCTTTGAGGTAGAGGTGTATGCGGATGAGGTTGGGTATGCGCATGAAAAGGGATTTACAGAGGAGTCCAAGTGTAAGTGGGTTTTCCAGATTCGAAGTGGGTTGCTGACGACGCATGGATTGGTGATTATAGTGAACCTTGGTCGATGGGTACTGAGAAACTTATTCCTCGGGTTCATAAAAGAGGAACAACGGATGAGGAAAGAACTCCAAGGTGGCCAACATACCCCTTCGCCTACCGATTCAACCGGTAAGGCACACGAAGGGATATTACTCTACCGAACGACGAATGTGAACGCGTCACCCGCGCGGACACACCATCGGGTGGACTCTTCGCGGCGCAGAGGCTCGTCTTCGCCTGAGGTTCTCAGGAAGTTCCAGAGGAGTTCGTCGGGTCACCCTACGTTTTGCAGTGGCCTTGTTGTTTCTGCGCCTGATATGATTTTGGCATTACCGCCGTCCACGTCTTTCCCGCTAGACACGCATCCAGTACCCTTGTCAACGCCGTTGATACCCATACAGACGGAGAACCTGACGAGCTCAAGACTTGGGGATCCTACAAGTGCTCGCCATCCTTCGCCGTTGTCTTCGTCCCCTATTAGAACAAGGAATAGAGCTGGAACTTTAGATGGGAGCACTTACAATGGATCTCGTTCGTATTCTGGGATGCCTAGAGCAAAGACCTTTGCTGCGCCTGCCACTGGTGGTGTGCCGCTTACGATCACACCTGCTGATTATTTTGCTTCGTTGACTCGGTTGAGCCAGCATAGGACGCCGCAGAGGACTTCGGATGTAATTAACGGAGCTAGCGCTAGCGCTAGTGCTACTCCGACTGATGAGTCTGCCGGATGGTCTGGGCCTCTTTCGGGCAAGACTCATACTTCTGATGCGTTGAGGCCCCTTACGCCTACGGGGTTGATGGGGCGGTTGAAGAATTTTGGAGGGAAGATTCATCGGAGGCCGTTGAGCGAGGCGGGTAATGTGGTGACGCCGCTGAGTGCGATTCAGACTGGTGCTTTGTCGACGACGACAACGACAACGACAACGCCGACGTCGCCGACGAGATCGTCAACGAAAATGACCCATGACAGTCGTAGGATATCGAGCGTGAGCGTTTCTTCAACTTTTTTTTATTTAATTTTAATTTTAATGCTGGGTGAATGACGATGCTTTGTAGGACATGGCCTCAAAGGATCCAGAGAATGCGTTAATTCAGCAGATTCTATCTGGTCCTTTATCCCCTCCCTCATCGAGTGACACGCCGACGCTCCCATTCCCCTCACAAACGCTCCTTTTGATCTCAGAAGAGGCGTCTCCGAATCCCCGGACTATCTATCGAGGAACTGCGGGAACCACGCATTACGACGTACGGTCGTTGGAAGAGACGATGCCAGCGTGGCTGTTGATATACCTGCTTCAGAACAAGATGCCTACAGCGCCTCAAGTGTCTAAAGTCAGTTTTGTGTTGTTGCCTTGGGTGAGTGGGGATCCGGAGGTGGGGACGTTGCCAGAACTGTTGAATACGTGCGTTGTCTTTTTTTTTTTTTGGTGTGTGTTTATGGGACGTTGGACTGATGGCGGTTTTTAGGGCGCAATCGAAGCTGACAGCAAATCGGTATATAAGGGTACGGAAGCTGGTTATACACGTAAGGATCTGCTATCGTTAGGTGGTATTGACTAAAAGGTTGCCTTAGGTGCAAGAGAAACTAGACAGAATAAATGCATCATCTGCTGGGATGGGACCCGCAGCTGTGTCTCCCACCTTGTCCACGTTTGACGAAAAGCAGGGTGCAAAACAGCGCGCAGAGGATCTTTATGAAATTCTGTGCAATGATGTGCTGCTACCTCTAGAGATGACACTTGCTGCCGTACGACAATACGTATGGAAGAGTTCTGCTGAGCTTACGATGTATTACCGGCTAAAAATAGGTAAGAGGAGGAGTCATAAATTGAGTATGGGCTGAAATCAGGTACCTTGATCGTGATTGGCGTTTTTTTGTTTTTGTTTATAAAATACTGGGCTGTATTACTGTAAGTATTTGTGGTGTGTACTTACTAAAGATTTCGGGTATATTTGTTGTTCCTGTAGTTCTGTCATAAGTAGGCACTTAGTGAAGTGTGTAGAAACTCACTTTGGCCCTCACGTTGACCCTGCAAGCAATCCCTACACAGCATCAAACAAGTGCAACTACCAACCATCACAAAAACGTGCACTGTTCGGTCGACATTCTACCCTGGGCACCTGCCAGTTATTATCGAAGTGTGCACCTTACGGGGCTCTGGCGGGTGATGTTCTCATGTTACCAAGGTTACCATATGTCAGTGATAGGTGACGCTGATTTGATCGCTAACATAGTCATGATCTGTGCAGGCGGCAGGATATTCCCGGAGTTTAACACTTGCCGATATTTTTCTTTCTTTTGGATAATACTCACATGAGACACGATACGAGGTGATCCAGAAAGCCAAAATTTTTGTGAGACCTTGTTGTTTTACTGGTGTCAAAATGTGGAA
Source organism: Amanita polypyramis BW_CC (assembly GCA_001691755.2). Taxonomy (NCBI): domain Eukaryota; kingdom Fungi; phylum Basidiomycota; class Agaricomycetes; order Agaricales; family Amanitaceae; genus Amanita; species Amanita polypyramis. Next base: position 37,345 of record JNHY02000101.1, on the reverse strand, counting down.
ATGTGGCAGAAGGTGCCAGCTGTCGTAATACGACATGTACATCATTTTAGTTCCTAAACATGTGCACAGCATATTTGAAGATGCCATGAATGTGCACTGTGCCAATGGATGTTGTCCTCGGGAAGGACCTGGTTTGACCCAGTTTGCAAATGAACCAGTACCCATGTCCGAGTTTCATGGACCAACCCCTTTTTTTGTGACATGTGCATCATGTTTTTTTATACTACAGACAGGATGACTAACGGTATCGGAATTATCAATGTGGGCCACCAACCACCCGACTCAAACCCTAGGCCCTTTATTTTTCAACGGTTTAGATTGAAATTGGACTCCCGGATAGAACCGCGCCGTCTCGTCTGAACAACTCCAAGCCTCCTTTGTCATTATATTAAATGAAATTCGGCTCCGGACGCTGTTCTTTCTCTCCATCGGTCAGGGCTACACAACGTCACGGACGAAGGAGAAGTGGTTCAGGGGAATTCCTTCTCTTGACGTTTATTCTGGAGCTTGTCATAGGGGTCGCCCAAGCGCTGAACCTGACTGATACGCAGGTTGCGCTGATTAGCACGGACTTGGAAGATGCTGCGCGGCTCAGGTGCGTTAATCACTTACTGAGTTTCATTTTACATTTGATCAATCAATTCTGCTGCAATCTTCTAGCTGGGAACTTGGTACGCGAGCACAAGCAATCTTATCTCTGAACGCCACCGGATTCTCAGTCTATTCCTCAATACCACTTCCACCACCAACGTCCACCGACGCGTTCGGGTCTGGGAATGCCAGTGGGCTCGTTCCGTTCTTCGACATTGCGAAATCAACGGTGCTAAACCGAGGCAAGTCAAATGGAAACATTACGGGTCCCCAGCCACTTATACAGGATGGGAGTGCGGCTGACCCAGCGAGCATCGGATTTGCAGTGCTCCTGGCGAACTGGACCGGCCAGGATATTGGACAGATTGATTATGCTGGTGCTGCAAAGGATCAGCTTGATTTCCTTTTCCAGGTTGTGCCTAAGACCCCAGATGGTGCGATATCACATCGCGTATCGGAAGTGCAGTTATGGTTAGTTTTGATGCGTGTTTGTACGGCTTGATGGCTGATCACAAACGTATCATAGGAGTGACTTTGTGTATATGGTGCCCCCCTTCCTTGCATACTACGGGATCATTACCAAAAACCGCACGCTAGTCCTGGAAGCGTATAATCAGATTAAGCTGTACCGCAATTACTTGCATGATCCTGAAACAGGAGGACTCTGGAAACATGTCCTTCTTGGTTCGTCCGGCAATGATGATGGCCACTGGTCCACCGGTACGTTGTGTAGAGCATCCCTTTGGAGGTGCGGCTGATCATGCGTACTCTCGCGAAGGCAATGGATGGGCGGCGGCTGGTATGCTCCGCGTACTCGCCACCATTAGAAACTCCCAATATGCAAATTCATTGAAAAGCCAGCAGAAAGATCTTGCTGAGTGGGCTATTGAGATCCAAAATGCCATGTATTCTCATCTTGTAAGTAACAACCGCCTTTATGCGTGATCTACGAGTGAGAGAAACATAAAACTTATACTAGGATTCAACGTACATTTTCACAAACTATCCCGACCGGCCGGTATCTTCCCCTAATTTTTATGACGCGGCATCGACCGCGCTACTCGCAAGTACCGTGTACCGGATATCTCTACTTTGGTCATATCACCACAATCTACCCTTAGCCGACAGGTCTCGCCAGGTGTTATTCTCTCAAATGTCCACTTTTAATTCATCTTCAAACTCTACCTCGAACTCCAACTTTTCTACCGCGCTCGCGGACACGAATCATTTCACACCCGAGGGGTATTTGAGACCTGTCGTAGATCCGCATTCGTATGGCGTTGAAGGCAACGTGAGCGCGGAAGGACAAGCGTTCATTATCGAATTGCAGTCTGCATGGAGGGACTGGCTTGCGGACGGCGCTAAAGGCGCGAACGCGGCTGTTTCTGTGAGTGTGGCTATCCGGAGCGCGATTTTGGCGAGCGTGATTGTGAGTTCCCTTCTGTTAATATAATGGACAACGTTTTATCCCGCACTGGGAATGCCGTATCTATACCCAATGTTAGGTTGCGTGCTCTTCTATGCTATTTGTTCTATAGTGTACTTTGTAATACTTCCCTCGGGTAATCATGTATATGTGTAATAGGGCTGGACTCTTTGCCTTGTGACATTTCGGTTATCACACAGAATTAAAACAGTGCCAAGAACAAAGGTGATTCATACAATTTCTGCACTCACACACACACATCATCTCGCTTTGCGCCTTTTTACCGACTTTAGCCGACCTTCGTTTGACAGATTGAATCAACTTTCTCATGCTGTGAAGCGACTCTCACAATTACCCCTTCCGTTACCGCGCCCCTATCTGAGAGCCGATGATCACCGGTGTTTGTGACATTGTGACATTCTGTATGGCTAATAAGATCATTGGCACAAGATCCGTGCTAGAACTCTACACCAAACTCTCCCGGCCGCCGAGTTGACGTTGGGAATACTGACAGGCTCCCCCCCACCCAGCCATTCTAGGACTCGTTGGAGAGAGAGAGAGAGAGAGAGACGATCTTCTGAGTACGATTCCCCGATGTTTAAGGGTAGCTTGCGAACTTGTCGGAACTCTTTATCAGGTCACCCCTGCCTTAGCGACGCCGTGCCTTCATACTAAATGAAGCAGATCTGTAGGTGTAGGTGTAGTGTTTTACGTAAAGTAAAATATATTTTGTTACAGGTTAGGGAATGCACCTTACATTTAAGTCCCATGCGTGGCGAGCCGGCCGACCTTGACACGTCGACATTATTCATCAGTATGTAAGTCAGACGTTTCTCGCGTAAAAACATCAATAAAATTTGACCCGATCCGAAGACACCTTGGATGGTTGGTAACAAAGTTTGAAGGTGTTGCGAGTGTCGTGTGATAAAATGAACACTCACTCTCGAGATGGTATAGAAGCGTCCTGGAACAGCGGTAACTAAGGTATGTTCAGGTTCGCACCTGTGTCGCAGGGCCATTGCTATCACAGAAGCTGCACTACTTTCCAGCATTTCATACCACCCCCCTTTTTTTTTTAATTTACCTTCACAGCCAGCACGTAACATCTTGATAATAAATAGGACTTGCCGCGAGAACGTGTTCCAGAAAAGCCCAAGTTTCGGGACTGCATACTCACCACTAATCGCAAGGAAACCGTGTCAAATACTGATAAACTACCACTGTCGCGATCCGCGGCGTCATATAAGCTTTATCTCCATGCTATTACGCCAAGAGCCGTGCCTACTTATTCATATCTCACCAGTCACCAAAGGGACCTACGACACCCTAATACCCACATCGATCTCAATATCCAATTCGCGTAAGGCCTCCACACCTTGGCTGACCCAACACACCATCGTCGATTCATCGTCGAACCACAGCTCTTGCTGCACCGAAGCGTCCCCGGTTACTTCCTCGCTGCCTCCAACTGATTTCCGTCTCTGCGTCTTCCTTTTCGGATCATCTTGCGTCTCGGTGCTTGATTCGCGCTCAATTGAGGCGGTCGCCGATTCCTCTGCACCGCTCTCACCTTTCCACAAACCACCTTGCCTGACCCACGCGGCAACGTTGCTCTCTCGCTTCACTGCGCTAAGGATGCCTATGACAGCGAGCAATGTACAGTCAAACCTTCGCCATAGTTGATGCGTATCTCGCTCCTCCGTGTCCCCTTCGTCATTCACCATCGTTGACGTCATTCGTTGCCTCAATGCCTTGAGTTTCTTCTTCGGCTGACGCTTTCGCTTCCTCTGGTTAATCTCTTCAGGTTGGTCTTCATCAAGCTTTCCTGCGTCTTCTTCCCCAATCTCTCCAGTCTCCATATCACCTTTGATGTTCTTATCGACAACAGTGTCTGTCTCCCTGTCCTCTGCTCCAAGCTTTACGTCGATGGAAGTTTCTATTGTTTTCTCAATATGATTTTTACTCTGTAGCTTTAAATCCTGAGCAGCCTGTAAGTCTGCAGCGCGCGTCTCTGCTACGTATTCTCTAATGCAAATATGATTCCACGGCTGCAAATGTGCCTTGAGATGTGAGTCATCCAAGAGCAACGTCGTATGAGGGGAATGTACTGTTCGTGACTCGACAGTTGATGTGGGCAATGATAAGGAGCTTTGGTCATCTAGAGCTAATATTTTCGGTGACAGTAGGGTCCATGGCTTCGTCAGATCCTTTGTCGTTTGCGTTTTGCGGTCTATAACGGGCGAGGGGCGTAAGAAACACGATATGACACGACGAGCCATTTTCCTCACGTAACTATATACAAAAGGTAGAACGGTCTACTCACTATATTCCTCCTGACTGAGCCCTAACGTGTCTCTAGCCCATACAGCCAACAATTCATGTTTCTCATCTCCAAAACATTGTTCGACCATATCTGCTACGCTGTGCGGCTGTGCCGAACTCCAGACCATTACATCCAACCATGTACGTGTCTTGGGGTGAAAGATATACTCTCTCAAAGATGGCATGAACGGACGCGGGTGAACAGACCGCAACGAGCGTTGCACATAGGGATCAGCATACGGATTAAAAGGCTCCTCATACGAAAGACCCTTCTGGCCTGATCGAGAGTCGTCCCCCCATTGCTGATGACGATATTGATACGTTCTCGACCTGAAGTCTCTCCGTCTATGTGGACTGCGAAAAACAAGCGTGCCATTCAAATCCAGGATAAGCAATTTCCGCTTTGACGCGGGATCTTCAAGTTGTGTGGATGGCTCAAGAGTAGCATTGACGTATTCCGGTGACGGAGAACTTTGCCGCTTTTGTATTGGCGGAGAGTACGGAGTAGAGTGCGACGAAGTCATCGCATAGGCGCTTGATGAGCTTCCTGCGGAATAGTAAGATTGGTGCATCTCGCGAGAATGCCCATCGTATGCCGTAGGCCAGGATAGGTTGCGAGCATGATGGTCATACTCGCGAGACCCACCTGGGTGGCGATCATAGTGAATATCAGAGACCTCGCTGTACCACTGTTCAGTAGTTCCCGGGGTTGCGCAGTGGTCCTGCATGGAACCGGCGTTTCGGACGTCCCTCGAGTCATTTGTCCTGTAATTCCCGTCTCCAGTATCATAAGCGTTGTTCGAGTGGCGTGAGCGCGGTCGATGATGGGAGGACATGCGCAATACTCGCTGATGAGCTGGCCAACAAAATGACATTTTTGAGGCCATTGTTTGACTTTGTTGTTCTGCGCACTTGTTCCTCGGAAGAAGCGCCCCCGAGTTTTCGATATTACGCTTCTCTAGATGTAATTCCTGCTAAAGCCGTGGCCTTCACAAGTGCTCAGCTTTTTGATTCCTTATCATAATTCGGAAGACCGCACCATGCTTCGTTCCGAGGGTAATCGTGTGGCGACTACGATGACAATATTGCGTAACGATCCCAGTTGTTGAATCGAAGGCCAAAATTTCTTTTAACTTCTAGGAGCAGCATTGTTTGTTATCTCACAACATACTTGTCCGAGGATTCCTGCTTTCAATTTCCCGAGGCTCTCAAGAAGTCAGCGCGAACAATCTCGATTTTTTTAATTATCGATATTGAGCATCGACACTTCCACACCATTCTGCTTGGTATCCACTTTGCTTGTAGCCAAGAACACGCTACACAGCCACCTCAGGCAAGCAACTTGATTCCACGGCACTCCGAACCTCTGGGGTCGGCTAAAATTCCTTACGGAGGCTCTCTCGCCATTTCCTTAGCCCTGCACATTCAAGAGATTCAGCTCGTTTTGCGGAACTTACTTCTCAGGAAATGTCCAAATTACTGCGCGTTAGATCGGCGGACTACCCTTATTTGATATTCCAAAGACCCCCCCACGCTTTTCTGTCCCTTTTTCGCGCGGACCTCCGAGTGTCTTGTCTACAAGTGAGCATTCATCGCGTCCTTGAATTTCACAGGCGCCCTGTCAATTTGCGCCGTTTACGACGCTGGCGCGAAGATACTGAATAGGTCACGTAAGCCAGAAAAGGAAGCGGGTCCCCCAGACCCTCATTTCCGCGGACGACGCGGTTGAATATAGTCAGAAGACCCTAATTTGCGCCGGGGGCCGGCTTCTAGGCCGTTGGGCCGGTTTGTAGGATGTATACATCACAACAACCGCGACCGCGAACCTCCTGCACACAACGTGAACTAGATGCATTTCTTTAGATCGGCAGCAAAATCTTTCTCAAAACACGCTATCGTCGGAAAAAGGATTCCAGGTCATTTCGTACTATTAGCTACAAGAACGGATAGATCGAACAGCTTTGAACTAACAGTGGTATATTACGTATAGAAAAATATATAGACGCATGTAAGAAGTTGTCATGAGTCCCTAGTCCCCGACAGTCCCCGTGTCATAATTTAAGTCCTAACGAAGAACAACAGGTGGCGTCCATTCTGCCTTAGTGACAGATTACACAGATATTACTATGTGACCTGGAATGAAATATTTGGTCAGGACACCGTATTGTGCCACAGGGGTAGAAGAAAATGATCAAGCGCGTATCGACAACGTCAGCCGCCGTGACGTTGATAATGGACTCCAACGGCCGGTGGTGCCGGCAGTTAGGTCAACCGCTGATTCATCCCCCGTCTCACTGGGATATGGAGATCATCTGGAGCCAAGGGACTTACCTAACCCTATACTTTGTCTCTCGACAGCCTCCTCTGACTTCATCCATATTTGACGCTCCTTCTTGCTATGTGATTCACGATTCTGGAAAGGTTCTCTGTCCCATAGAAAGACAAGTCTCGGGTCGACCATGTCAATGATAACCTCATCATCATCGTTACCAAGATCAGATTCATCATCATCTTCCCTGTCGGTGTCCATCATCCCCACCTCTCCCTTTTTCGCTGACTCATATTTTCCTTTCATAGCTTCCATGGAAAAGCATGAGTTGACGTGTCTGGATAAGGGCATTTGTGCCAAGATCGCGGTAGCCGTGCGGTCCGGATTTGAATCAAAAATAAGCCGTAGTGCACATACGCGTAAGCGAGGGCACTGCGTAAGTATGCATTGCGAGGCGCGAGCAATTATACAAGCCCGCTCCGTGTCACACGAGTCCATCACTGGAAAAATGGCCTCGTTCGAGCGGGCGGTTTTGGACCTGGGTGTCGAGAAACTAGCCCGTAAATCCAGTGATAAATGCGTAAGATACCGAAGCCGGGCAAAGTCGAAGCAGCCAGCCCATGAGACCCAGTCCTCCCACTTGTTCTGAATTGAGAGATGCGTCGTGTATAGTAATAGTGGTAAATTGAGGGTGATTGGTAGTGGAGGACTGAGCCACTCGTCCGGATAAGACGAACCTGTCTGAGGAAGCACATCGGCTTCTGGCCCTATGACGGGTAGCAATGTAGACACGTGTGTAGGCTTGAGCTCCGCAAGGGCTGCTCTGAGTTCTATGACACTTTGTTTCCTAAGAATCAATGCGGTCTGATCGCGCAAGAACTTTCCGGAGGAAGGTGATAGGGAATCAAATGACATGCCGAACTTGAAACTGGGGTGAGGGTCTTCCTCAGCAGGGAAACAACGTGGACTGAATTCATAACGCGGCTTTTGTTCCATTGGGATGGATAGAAATGTGAGATTGATGACGCCAGGACAAGCGGAGATGATCTTGATGGTATGGCGGTTATCAGAGCTGGGATCGTGTGCAATGCACAACGTTTTGACGTTCGTTGAAAAGAACGAGGGTTTCTTGGTCTTCGATGTTTCAACCGTGCGCAAGAATAACAGTTTGGTGTTGGGTCGTTGAAGGCTGACGACTGAGTAGAGCACAGGCTCCACCCTAGCGTGAAGTCGTAAGCTACAGCCATTATTATTGTGAGACAAGTTACAGTACATACCAACGCTTGGCCATCTTCGAGAGTGTGGAGAGAGCTACCCCAGTGCGTCTATCATGGAGGACGGTGTACTCGAAGATAAGACGCAAGACATCGAGAGGTAGTAGAGGACTGAGAGGCAGGAACTGAGCCATGGCGTAACCCATACCCGCAACAAATGAGACTTATATATAATTGGCCGGATGTTTGGTCTCTAATCCTCGGAGCGCGAACGGTTCGCCTTCCGACGTTTATTTTCTGAAGCACCCCCGGCCTGGCTCTAGCGATAAAATTGGATTGGGTATATTATCCACACAGCCGGGAAAAAATTCACCAGCTGTCGTCCCTACATGTTTTTTTTTTGATGCCCGTGAAGACATGACAAGTCGCTTGAATGGGCAACGAGAGCCGGAGAGGAATACAGTCCATTCGTGTTATTTAATGACTCGCACGTGGCCGGTATCTTTAGGGAGGCGATAGCCCCGGTTGGACCCCTGTCATTCCCCAGTTCGGAGACCCTGCTGTGCTGGCGGGTTTCAAATCCGCCCTGTAAGCTTGCGAACAAAACAATGAATCGGGCCGATCATCGTTTCATCGGTGTGAAAAGACGTAGCTACAAGAGCTTATCCGCGCCCTATGCCCGCCTCCGAGGTTGAAGGGTAGCATGGTGACATTTGATAAAGCTGTGTTTCATGAGAAACATCTGCTGTGGGCGCTTCGAAGGCCGATTCGCCATGGTGATAACGCAGTGAAAAACCGGCCAATCATCGTCTTTTGTGAAGCGTAAGTCTAGGTATAATGGCCGTTACGTGCCCTCTAACTCCCCCCTAGATTGATACGGGTCGCACCATGCACAGGAGAACTCCAAGTGGATGTAGTTCAGTCTTTGTAGCCTCCGTGAGCAAATTCACCCTTTACGCGGACACCTCGGAAACTTAGTTATGTAATTAGAGATAATAAGGATCAACGTTCAACAGCAAAATATGTTGGAGAGCAATACCGCTAGAACGATGAACCTGACCTTTAATCTTCAGTTACCATCAGAAATATCATCATCCCTGGCCGTAATCGCCCATGCCTTGTCCTATAAGTATTATTACTTCCTGGTTAAAACATTACGTGTGGAAACAAAGGGATAACTGATTTCAACTATGATGGGCTAACAATAGTAGTCATGTATAAAAAGTAGATTGGGGAGAAACACGTGTGGGCAGACTTACGCCATCTAGAAGTAGAACCCACTTTTTCTTGTCGACCTTCTGTGATCGTTTTTGAGTCCGTTACGGGTCTGCTCAACATGTATATCACGATGGTACCGGTTCTACGTTATTTTCATAGGAAGAAGTCGGCCTCGGCGTTCGGAATCATCGCTAATGGACATCACATTACTCGCAACGTGGTTTTGAATCTCCTTGGCTTGCCACTGCGTTCTTTCCAGTATCTTGTCATATAGTGAGGGTATGCGACTTTTGAAATAATATGTTGGTCATTCTCTAGTTCCTGTGAGTCTGTTAGATTGCAATAGCCCTGTGATTATGATCACAATTCCAACTCATATCGACGTCATTGCCTACTTTAACTCGGACTTCATAAACTTCATAGAGATGTACTTGGCGACTTGAAGAATTAATCTCAATGGTGAACGACGATAAGCTGCTAGAAATAGGCTTCGTGGAAGCCTAATTTTATCGAGATCGAACATCTAAAAGTACGCGGTACTTCTCCGTTAGCTGCTGACATTATTGACAGCCGACGACGCTTCGTCCCTCCTTAATGAACTATTAACAATTATCGTGGTTGCGCAACCACCGTCTTTTAACGGTAGAGAAGCATGGGGTGGGAAGAACTTCAAGAAGGTGCGTATCGTACAGTACGGCATGATCCATACTTGGACCTCATCGTGATAATCCTCATTGTTGGTTCATTAGAATAAATCGGGTTGCACAGGTCCACAATAATGTACAGGCCGCCGAACGAACTTTGAGCAGGAAGACAGGCCAAACGTCGTTTGGGCGAGTTTGGTTCGTTGGAGCAGTCACGTGCTGGCTCTGCATTTTATTGTTCTGGAGGCCGGCGATGTCCGGCAAGGCCAAAATACAAATAAACAAGGTCTCTCGCCTCGGACATTTGACTTCTTGAGCATCTTCCAACACAGCTGGCCAACGTCGGGGATGTAGGTGATACGAATGTCCGTTTATAAAAATCTGCTAATATGACAGGTCAGTAAGTCACATGGCACGGACATTTCGATATAACTTCTGCAGTACAACGACGCACTTCACTTCATAGATAACAGTGGTTTCGAGAAAATGATGTCTTATGGCATGCACCGGTATTGGTTCCCCCGTGGTTGTGTCTTATTATTAGCCATACAGCGAGCAAGATATTGATCTGGCTTGAAGCAGACTTGACGGCATCCGCCTTCGTGCAGTCTTGGAAATGGTATTGTCCTTGTCTCGCCAACAATTAATCAAATAGGATCTCGACCGCGACGCTCTTCGCCAACCACGAACGGTTCTGGAAAAAAGATCATAGTTCCGATCTCGACCGCGTTCTATCCCGGAAGCCATGGTCCCGGGTGGACGTTTACTCCACTTATCCAAGCATGGTACTCCACGTGTACTCAACTTCTTCGAACATTGGTTCTCTTCTGCGACAATCTCCGGTCAAACGTCTCATCTGGGGGTTAAATTGTCAATGTCTCAGACCATCCCGCGGCGATATACGCTCCCCATCTTACGAAATCGACCCCAAAAACTCAATTCACCCCGGAAAACTACTATACGTCCCATGATCCTTCGCGTCTCGTGGTCATATATTGTCGATAGGGTAATTTGACCCGGAAGAGCTGGGAGTCGACGCATTTATTGCAATTTCTGGCTTCCTTTAGTGACTGATGAGGTGGTGAACTTGTGTTTGCTTTGATGTGCCCCATTCATGTTCGGGGGTTAAGCTGGTACCTTTTCCTTTAGCAAACCTATCAATTGGAGCGTTGGGTCTGCTTACTGAACAACCAACAATAAGCGCTTAAACGCAAAGCACCGGAGAGTCGGCTATTTTTGGCGGAGCTTTTATGTAAGAGTTGCCGCAGTTTTTGTCGTGGAATAATGGATTCCAATACTGTCATTGGTCTGATTTGGGCAATTGTGACGAGGACGAGAGCGGCGTGGCGTTTGTACATGTAAGTTTTCGAGACTTTGACTCGCTAGCACCAAGGTGAGGGGGACGAACGACGCTCACAGGTCTGGCGCGATGATAAGTCTAAACACCAGGCGAGTTGACAATTTCAGAGGAATCACTATGATGTCACTGATCTTGTTTCCTTCAGATTGACTTAAGGTTCTAAGGTTGGGCAGATCAACAGACTTACATTTACAGGTGTAACATTAGATGCGCGGCTCAGCGCTATCAGTGAGGATGAAAACCGTTTCTTGCTACTAGTGAAGAAATTGAAGTTTTACGAACTTCTAATAGTAAGCAAATCTAGTAGTAAGCAGAAGAGAGGCGATTACTCTGGTGGCCTTTTGTGGACGTGTTTGTCGTGTGGGGGTTCTCCTTAAACAATGCGCGACTATTACTTAAGGTCTTCCACAGCCACCAATTATCTTCGATTAGCTCTGCCACCACCAAATTCCACGTCCTCTACTCTATATGACTTCAACCACCTTCGGCAAGGATTCCACTGCCGACCTAGTCGTCCCTCCCGACCTCCCCGCTGTGCTGCCTGGCACGACGGGCGAACCGCGGTGTGACAAGATCATCCCTTCTCCGGAGTAAGTAAATCTCGTTCACGTTTATACATATCCCAACTACCACCTGTTTCTAGTAATGCCATAAAAATCGCGTCCATAGATGATGCACCTCACTATGAAGATCCTGTGGTTCAGGAGGACTCATCGCCAGAAGACGCCACAAACAGTGACCCTTCTCAAGCCTCTGAAGACGATGCCACCTCTCCGTCTGCAACCGGCGGACCCCCCGACGAGGAGGCGCCTGTCACGACTGGTTCCCCCGTCAACAATGAAGTCGTGCCACCGAAAGTCAAGGTTTCATTTTCTGCGCTCAAACGTTCTGACAGCACTGAGACACTCGTGGCACCCAATGGGACTACGCTTTCTTCACTTCGACGTAACGACAGTATTATCACGCTTGTGGGATCTGAAGAGGTTACGGGAAAACTCGAGGAGGAAACTGACGACATTTCATCTGGAAATCAGAGTCCGGTTTTGCTACCTCAAGACTTGGGTACCGTCGACCGACCCGCGACGTCCGCAATTGCCGCAGGAGAGCTCCCGGCTCTGCCCAACACTGCGTCAGATGCCGCCTTGGTCTCGGAAACTAGCAATTCCTCGCGTGTTCCTTTAGATGCTAGTTATGGCTTTGTATTTCCCCCTCCATCGCCTCTCAGGGAGTCATCTCTGGACCTAGCGGTGGTCCCTCACCAATCATCTAATGCCCGTCCATCCGACCCCGCTTCAAAGTCCAACGTCTTGGTATTGCCACCTAATACCAAGCCGCTCCGAACACTTGCGTCCGTGAATGTATCGTCGCAGATGAGCCATGTCTTGCCGCCGAACGAGAATAACCAAGTCAGCTTTAACAATGGCTTCGGCGGGTATCCGACTGTCGCCGGCACCATACCATATGGGAGCTTCGGGATGATTGGTTCGGCTAATGGCGCTCCTGGAGGTCCTATTCCATTGGCCGTTCCACCGTATGCTGCTTCTGTAGTGCCGCAGGGTTTCCCGGCGGGCTTTGCCCAGTTGGCGAATAGAAACTACCCTCGAGGTTTTCCTCCTTTTATGTCGGGTTCGGTCAATGGGAACTGGAGTATGCTCGCCGCTCAGAACATGTATGGGCAGCCTTTTGTGATGCCTTTTCCTGGGGGCATATATCCTCCCGTGCAGCATCTTGCTAACCCAATGTATGTATACAATATATTTTCCTTTTTGGTATTCGCTTCTCACAAGTGTACGCTATTTCAGACAATCTCATCTCCAGCAAGGACAGTACCTGTAAGCTATTGCCCTGTCCCGTCCCGTCCGTTCCGGCTGACGTCTATGTGTTAGCAATGCTACCACACTTGATGGTGCTGTGGATTTGTATGATCCCGGTGAACAATTTATCGTGGATAATCCTGACTCCCACTCTGCAAGACCCTCACAGCGAGGAAGGAAGAAACGGCGTCGATTATCTGGACATGTAACGCTCCAGGCCGCCCAAACTTCTTCTGCCTCTACTTCCTCTGACCCAATCCCAATTCCCTCTACCTCGGACCCATCTTCCTCTACCACTGATTCCTCCTCCACCCCGGCCGCCAAGACTGCCGATAGTTTACACCCGACGACTTTCAATATTGACGACTCAAGTCCGGGATGTATATGCCGCTTGAAGGGGTGTAACAAACCACTTGAGTGCGACGACAAGAGCACTTTCAATGTACATATCAAAGACGAACACGGGTTCCGGGGCTACAGTAAGCACCGGCGAGTCTCCTGCGAATGGGTGGTCTCCGCAGACGGCGCTACATGCGGTAAGGATATGGAGTTTCAGAGCTTCGTCAAGCACGTGTGCGAGGTCCATTTCAATAGTCTGGGTACGACGTGCCCGCTTTGTGGCGGTAAACAGGCGAGGGCGGATAATATGTATAGACATTTTTTTACTTGCTCGGTGTTTGTGATGAAGAACAGGGACGAGCAGATGGATTGTTGGGCAAGGTTTGTTCCGTACAGGCAGTTTGAGGAGTTCTTGCAACGGGGCGATGGTAGGAAACKCAAGACGCGTAAAAAGTGAAGAGAATCGAAAAAGTGAAGGGGATCGGAAAACTGGCTCTGTGTTCATGTCATATCATATATGTTATTGTACAGTAAAATATAATGGTGTACGTATGTCTTCATGACTCGGGCGGAGCAAGAGCCATCAAGCTAAAGAGCATGGTGTCATTCCTCGTAAAGTAGGTAGCCTTGACGATCTGTGCCACATCCTACACAAAGCACATCAATTTATATATCGTGACGGGGGAAGTAAATCGCGCCTCAACTCACCTCCATCAAGACTTTGCATTCGCCCCTATCAACCGGACCTCGCCTGCCACCGTCAAGCTCGATAAGCCTCATACTCGATTTGACTTTTTCTCCCGACTCGTCGGGATCTACACCAGAAGAGATTGCTGCTGTTTCCGTTGCTGCGTCCCTCTCTGCCTGGCTTGGAGCGGCCACGAAGCAAGTGAAATGTAAGTCGGTATCGAGGTTGGTGGGTACGGCTGTTTGACCCCCTGTTGTGGCCATTTCTGCGTGAATTTTTCCAAAGAGGGGTGTTGTTTCGAGGTGTTGCGCACGTTCGAGGGGTGTCTTGTCTTGTAAGGTTGAATGATGGTTAGGGGAGGGAGGGGAGTGATGTATATTATTATATGTACCTTTGCATTGATCGATGAATTGTGCAAGTGGGCTTTCGGGTGTGATGGTTACGTCTGTCTGTGGGTAAGTGTGTTAGTCCACAGGCGCAGGATGGTGATTTGGGACGTACATTGGCAAGAGCGTGCAATAATGCCATTGTCCCGCATGCATTACCAATCTGGGATATCGATTGCACGCGTAAGATACCGAACTATAAATGTGCATTGCGCATATGCGCATATATATATACGTACCGTTTGCTTTATCCATAGTATAGTTTTGTCAAGTAATGGCTGGCTTTCCTTGGCCAGGACCTCATCTTCGGCTTCGCGCTCTGCTTTAGTCTCCGAGTCAAGTGGGAACAGAAGGATAACGGCTTTCACTGGCTTTGGAACAAGTGCTAGTAGCTAGTAGATGATCAGCAATGATAGGGAAATGGCGATTCTGGAGTCTCACTTCCTCGTCAAGTCCATACACATCATGAAAGCACGCTTGGGAAGTAACCAAGCCTGCCTTTTCCGCCCACTAACAGGCATCAATGAATGCCGATTCACAGTCCACTTTCGGGCTGATGGGTTACTCACCAAGTTGAAGACCTGGTTAACAACGACATGATCAACCCATCGGTGGTATATTGGATGGTTGGACTCACATCAGGGTTACTCTCTAGCGGAATCCAGCGGGTGTCTGTGGTTGTCTGTGAGTCTGAGCTCATTGGTGCTAGCGATATGATATGGGCTATGACGTAGGCTGGGAAAGGCAGGTGTTTCCCGCGGTTCGTGCAATTGGGCCGTCGTTGGGCCATCGGTGTGGGCCCAGTCCATAAGGGCCCTCCATTGTCTCTGCGGTCAGTAAAATACGTGGGAACCCCTCCCACCGTCTCCTGATACCCTAAAGCTGGACACCCGGCCTGTTCTTCTTCAAGGACTACTTGGTTCTACAGCATATCATTCTCTAGCTTTCTCGCTTTTTTCCTGCCTGGTATGGCGGCTGGAGGACTCATCAACGTTGCGTTGATTCGGTGTATCAGACTCCCGCAGACGGATGGTTCAAGTTGGCCCCTTGTTCGAGCAGGCCTAAAAAAACTTTTGGATGTCTAACCTACCGTTAAGATGTCCTGCATATATGCGTCTATACTGGCCTGCTGTGCTCTTGGATGGATTTGTAACCTCTCGCACTTGTAACCTCGCTCTTACGTCTCAACCTCAGGGGATATCCCGAAACTGGAACTCCACGTTAAACATTGCTCGGGTAATGAATACTTTTATGGTAACCCTTGCTACGCATGGTATGGTGTGGTATGTGGGTGCCTATTATTATTATTTTTTGCCCCACTGGAAATGTCTGGACCCTTGTCAATCGCAACTGAGACGCTCTTATCCGAAACACGTTTTTTTCGCTGTCCCAGTATCATGGGACATTCCGACTCCGAAATTACGGGGCTATGGACGTTGGAGCTGTCCGCAGCATCCGGACCACCCCTAAATGCGACAGATAAAGTAATTGTCTCCTCTTGTCCACAGAACATGCGGCGCGGACGTATTAGCAAGAAAGAGCCACCACATATTTGTGACGAACAAAGAGATCATGGGGCTAAGCGCTGGAGTCTGACCATATCTGGAATCGGTAGTCTGCTGGCGCTTACTCATCGCCTGGATCTAATGTGGCTCGCGATTTGAACTCTATCCAGTCGTTTGAGCGGGAATAACCTGGTATAGCCGATGCCAATAAAGGTAGGATGGTACTTGATTTTTAAACCAACAGGAAGCCAAGTTAGAATGCAATTTTAAAATTGACATCTGTGCTTGGGATTCGCCGACAAACTACTGGAGAAATTATTCTTACGTTTGTTATCCAGATCGCGCATCGCAACACGTTTTTTCGGGACGTCTTCCGTCCTGTGCGATCATTGTTTTGGAATCACGCTCAACATTCTAATCAAGTGGCCACGGCAATGAGCGAGTAGGTTTGGAGAACCAAAGGGTCGCCTAGTCCTAAACTGGTAAGTTTGTTCATTGTTATTCCCTGTTGTACACAAGTACTGCCTCCGCCACGAATTAAACGTACTCGAAAGACAGAGAATTAGGCCATTTCTCGGTAGTTTCCACGCATGATTCTCAGGTTCGTGTTCTGTGTACCAATAGTTTGGAATTGTGTTACTGAATTTGCCATGTTAAAGGGTCCTGATCGTAATATTTCCTCTCCAGAAAAGCAAAGTTTATACATTATTCGCGAAAAAATGTGTTTGAGCTGGATCAATGCAGCTGTTGGCGTTGACGTATTCTTTGTGGCCAAAAGAAAAAAACGTGTTTACGGTCCACTCCTCACCCTTCACGCACTTTGGGTATTTATATTCAACAGCTTCAAGCAGTCGCTCTTTCTTCAAAGCTTTACACCCGCCTTGTCCACAAACCTCCGCTTCTAACCACCATGGTCTCCTTTTCCAAACCCTTCGATGTGGTCGATCTCGGCCAACAAAATGAGTCTCATCCTCATTCTTATTCTACTACGAACGTTGGCGACTCGACGGCCGTGCCACAAGGTGCCAATAATATTGCGAACGAGTAGTGAGTCGTCTACTTTGACGTCGCTCTTTTAACATTTGCTCATCATAAAACGCCGTATAGTGACTCGGGACTCGGGAACTCATTAGATAAGCCCGACGCGTTCCTGGCTTTGTTCAGTAACATAGCATCTGGCGCCCCGCCGCCTACTTCCTCGTCTAACGGGGAGAATTCCGATGCCACCAACGGGTTATTTGAGCGCTTCGTGGATTGCTTGGGTATAGCCTGCGACTCCAACAACCCAGAGTTCCTGGCCATACTTGCCCAAGCACAGTCTAATGAAGATGCATCTTCTATTTCCGGTACGTCTCAGGTCGACGCGTCCCAGAATATATGTCTGACGAGTTCGACCACCGCACGTTTTTCAGTTACTCCCACTACCGCTAGCACCGCGGCTTCAGGTCCGGATACCTCGACAAACGTGCCAGCCCACAAGACCCAACAACCAGCGTCGCGTTCTTCCTCTCCTGGCGCTGCATCTGCGTCTGATCCCACTTTTGGAGAGGGTGCCACGTCGGGCGGTGCAAAATTGACTCGGCTAGTGTCGTATTCTTCATCTCTTGCGTCTATAGCCGCGCCCAGTCCTGCGCCTGAGGAGACTACGTCGGGCGATGCGAAATTGGGTCGGCTGGTGTCGTATTCTTCGTCTCTTGCGTCTATAGCCGCGCCTAGCCCTGCGCCTGAGGAGACTACGTCGGGCGATGCGAAGCTGGTTCAGCTTGTGTCGTATTCTTCGTCTCTTGCCTCTATAGCCGCATCCAGCCCTTCGTCCGAAGAAACCGCTCCGGGTGACACGAATTCCTCCCCTAAAGCCCTGCTAGCGCTGCGTTATTCCTCCCCCGCCCGTTCAATCGCGTCTAATACTACGTCCGAAGGAACGCTGTCAGGTGATGCGCCTAAGACTAAGCAAGCGCCGCATTCCCCCACCCCGCAGGCTGTGCCTAATCCTACGACTGAAAGGGACGTACTGGATGATGGGATTTTGCCCCCTGATGTCTCCTTGTTTACACCCGAAACCAATAATATAGATCTCCCTAATGTGCCCAGAAAATCCGAGAAACACTCAGCTACGAAGAAGGATACCAAGGAATCTCAAGCGACTGCGCCCATTCGTCCAGTCGCATCCGCATCGTCTCTTGCTCTTCCCACTGGTGCTATGCCAGTCCGTGCATCGGATATTGATATTCTATCCCTCATAGCTCGGTCGTCGACTATGAGATCCAGCGCTCCGCCTCCTGTGCAATTCATCTCACCTTCACTTCTGTGGAAAGGCCCAGTTTTGCCACCCCAGTATGTTTTTTCCCGTGTCTACCACTAATGACTTATCTAATAATTCTTACCAATCTAGATGTGGAAATAACAATGAGAAACGTGCCAAGGGGCGAGGGGCTGACAAAGGGACAGCGAAGCAAACCGCGAAACCCAAGAAGTCTTCGGCCAGTCGTTCCCGTAAAACGGACAACAAAGACTCGACACAGACTTCGATGGGCACGGTGGCGCGGCCACCATTTATCCCCAATCAGTACCCAAACATAGTGGCTGCTGGTCCTTCACAAGTCACACAGACGAACCCTCCTTCGCTGTACCCTCACCAGCCGTCGTTCTCTGGGAACAATCTGGAGACACGGAACTATTTCGGCCCACAGACTCCGGTGACACGGAATATACAAATTGTTAATGCCGGATACCGAGCTCAGCCACAACAGGCGAACAATATGTTCCCCTTTGGCATGGATCCTTTGCAGGAGATTTTCTCTGATGCTTCGCTGAACAGTGGTATCTATCCGCCTTCCTTGGCATATGGCGCGGGTATGAGTTTTCCACAGATGGGTATCGCTAGCGACCAGCCACCACCAGCATACCAGGATATTAACGCCTTTGATCCATCCATCTACCCCGACTACGCCAACAATACGAACGTAAAACGCAGACGTATACTCTCCCCTGGCGATCCAGCAGGGCAAGGGCTTGCGCACGGAGGTGGCGGGCCTCCGATGCAACCTTCCCTCATGATGGGCAATTCTCCGGCGCAAGGGTTCTCGGTGGCAGGCCATTCTCAGGAACAGGCTCTTTTGGACTATCTTGTTTTGTCGGGTGCCTTGTCGGCCACACTAGGTGCTTCTCAGGTGCAAGGTTCCCCGATGGCAGGCCATTCTCAGACGCAACCGCTCCCCACGGTGAACGACACTTTTTTGGAGGAACTGTTGTCTATGTCAGATGGTTCTCAGCCGCAAGGGTTTCCGATGGTAGGCCATCCTCAGACGCAAGCATTCTCCATGCCAGCTGGCACTTCTCAGCCGCAAGTGTTCCCGATGGTGGGCCATTCTCAGACAGCAGCGCCCTCCATGACAGGCAGCGGTTACCCGGTGGGGCCGTTTTCCGCGCCGCACGGTCCTTTGACGCAAGGGTTACCGATGGAACACCAATCTCACGCACAGACTTTCTCCACGGTGGGCAGTGATTCGCCTCAAACGTTGCCTATGCAAGGCGGTTCGCAGGCGCAAGGGTTCTCCATGGAAAATGATGCATGGATCCGAAAGAAGCTAGCTGAGTCTGACATGGGATTTGTTGCTGATCTACTGATGGAGCGCCATAACAAAACTGCGACGCAACAGAATCGGCAATATACTATCGACCCATCTGCCCTTACGACTTCAGACTCGGCCCAGCTTCCGCGGTATAGTGATCCCGTTCAGCCCCCGCCCAAAGCCCCAACGCCCGCGCCGAAGAAGTCCACGTCCAGAGGTAAGAAAAGGAAGAGTCCTCCCGTGTCTGACCCGAATTCGGGGACGTGGCAAGGTCGGCAGTTGGCCTTTGACCAAATGACCTTTAACGGCGGCTTCTCTAGCTCCGCCCAGCTGCAGCGGCTGCAGAGTGATGCAGCTCAGTCAACGTCCGGAGACCCAGTCCCTACGGCGTCTGAATCAAGTGAGCAACTCACCGTGACAGACCCACCTCACGGCGTCGATGGCGCGGAACAGATACCCCATTCCTCTGATGAGGCCGATGGGCTACTGACCTACATTTGCCAAGTCGATAGGTGCGGCCAGACGGTGACGGTCAAGGATAGTCTCTCCAAGGACATAATCCAAGCCATGACCGACCATAAACACGTTGACAAGGGGCCTACTCAAGGCAGACGACTAGTTTGTGGATGGGTAAATAGAGGTATCCGCTGTCCGACAAACTTATATCTGACGAATTTTCCGCGTCATGTCTACGAAATCCACGTTCAGGGTTCTGGAACTTATTGCAAGTTTTGTCGAAAGGCGCACCCGAAGTGGAAGGACATGGCGAAACACTACAGGTCATGCATAGCATTCCTGGAGATGGGTGCCGAGACTCGGGCAGAAGAGTTGAGGATGCTAGGAAAGTAGTGATCGTTTGTGTTATTTTGTATCATGTATGACGTGTGACAGTACCTATGGCCTTTTCTTTTGTACAGACCTCTTCTATAGTAGACACGATGACCGCTAGTCAACCTAATATCATTATTTAAAACTCGAATCTTCTCTGCCACGATTACAATCAGTTTGATACACTCTTGCTCTTCTCATCATAACTTAATCTTTCTCTTCTTCGTGCCGCTCCCCCCACTCGTGCTAGCGCCCGCGCTCTGCTTCCTCTTCCTACCAACCAACTTCTTACCGTTCCTCCCGCTTTTCTTGGGCTCCAACGATTCCAAGAAGTTGACGGGCGACAGATTCTTCGTCACCTCCTTCACGAGCTCCATATTCAGAATCGCAATCGGATGCCCATCTTCTGTATCCTCCAGGTCCAATCCTGATTCTAGGTCTTTTTCGTCGATACACCGGCCCAGATCTGCGCGAGCGGGAAATGAAGTGATGACGCGTAGGAGGCTGTACGTCCCTGCCTCATGGTCCTCACACTTATTTGGAAGTGCTTGCAGCCGGTGGCACGTGTCCTCGGTAAGTCTTGGATGTGCGATTGGAGAAAACGGGTTACCCTCCTTGAATAAAAGTCCAATTAATTCGACACATGTCATACTGTGACCCTTAGAGCTTACCTTGTTTAGGAAAAAGTATTTCGGCGTCACGCTTCTCACCGCACTTTTTATCAACTTTTTATCCAGCTTTCCATTTCTCCCGACCGACAACTTGGCCTGGAGGGCAACCCATATCAACTTCCCATCTGCTAACCGCAATACGAACATGACATCCGGGCCCATCGCGGTGCACGGAAAACAAATCGGCGCTCGCAAATCATGTGCTAGCCACTCCAGAGTGGCAGCAGGGGTCTTTGCATTTGTTCCGAGTGTAGCGGAGGGACCAGAAAACCTGCCATGTTTTACGATGCCTTGTTCGATAACTGCTGCTGTTTTACCTGCGGGAGAGGAAGACGTTACTGGGAGAGCGTAGAGGGAAACGACTTCTGCCTGTAAATTTGCCCATAATGGTACACGGCCGTAGAACTCGAATACATCCTTTAGCCTTCTCGGCTTTATCGCAAACAATAGATCAATACAATGTACGATGAAATTCTCGAACCCATTCGATGGAGCCGCGGATCCATCGCTAGATGAGGGACAGTGCATCCTTATATGTCTTGTGAAATATTTGTAGCTGGAGATGTAGTGGTGGTCGATCCAGTGGTGAGCGGCGAGGAGAACTAGTGGTTCGTCTATGGCCGCAGACATGGGTATCGTCTTAGATTTTGATCTATTTCTGGAGCTCGGTTCTCCTTCGGTGTGTTTAATTCGAGCAAATCCGTATTCAACGAATAGGGATTCGTCGCTGCCCAGGGGTCCGGGAAGGATAGAGCGCATATGGTAATGCGTTACAAGATGATGAATCGTTGTCATCATATCATTATCTAGTATACGAAGATTAACAAAAAAAAAAAAAAGGTACGATGTGTCACCTGCACTTACTCTTCGCCAGCTTGTTAAAGTCGAGACGGTACCTCGTTTCCAGTGTAAGCGTTTCCAAACTCTCTAGCTCCTCCTCCTCCGCGGCCTCCCTCCCATCTGTAGGCTCAAAGCCTGTAAATTGCCGAATATACGCGTTGAGCAGCCGATGGGGCTGCCTGAACCCATTGGCAAGTAGCTCCGTGACGTATCCCGCCGCAAACCTGTGTCTACGCAACCCAGCATCGAGGGTGCCAATAAAACAAAACACAAAAAGGTTACCGTCACTTCAATATCGTAGCGAGGAATAAAGAACGCAAGAGAAAAAAGAATTGGATCCAGACCTCCCAGTTAGCCAATATCCCATCCTTTCTCTGAGCCTCGAGCCTCTCAATCCGTCGAATAAACAATTGGGCACGAACCGTCCAACCCAGGAGGACATGCCTTCCCACCCCTCAAACGCGCCCGTATCCGAACACCATCGGTAGCGCGATTCCTTCATGACCGCCGATGCCATTGTTGCGTCGATAGAGGATTGAGAGAGACCTGTTCCAGCGAGGATGAAAAAGACACCATGACCGAGCGTGAGCTTGGAAAGGCTTTGAATTAGAGGACGCAGGACGGGCCGAGGTTTCGCGTCTTTTGGGCTGGAGCGGAATGCAGTAGTGTGTTGCGTCGCGGCAAACTGGGCTTCATCGATGACACAGTACAAAGGTGTGTTCCTCGATGTGGACGTGGATGTTGACGCTGACGTTGTGGTGCTGGGCGACAGAGTATCCCGGATACGGTTGAGTGTCTCTCTTGTCGTTGCATCTACGTAGTTATCCGAGCAGATCGCAAGCTTTTGGGTTAGGGCATCAAAGGCATCCCATATTTTTCGGTGAAGGATGGATGGCTGGAGTTGAAGCAATAACCAACGGCGCCTGCATTCTTCCGTGGACAAAATATCATCCGCCCTGTTCATGACCTCTATAAATAGATTGAAGATCAGAACACGTGACAGGAACACTCGTTTGAATACTCCTGTTGCGATTTTCTCATTCCACGTTACCTTGGACTTGTATTCGGGTTCTGTATTGGAAGGGAGCATTGCAGAAAAATGGGGATCGTTGGGTAACGTCGTTTGAATAGCCTTTTGGATATCGACGGATCCGAGAAAACTTGAATCGACAAAGGAGGTAAAGTACAGACCCCAGTTTTGACAGAGACCTTCGAACAACAAACGCGTCTTGCCTGAACCTGACGTGTTTACAAGTATCGTATGGCTCGGACTTGCGGGCATAAACACGTTTTGGACCCTTTTTTGCAGCTCCGGCTCTTGGCTAAAGTAGCCGAGTTCGTGCAGAAGCACGTTTGGTTTTCCACGGAGACAAGGGAGACGTAGGCTCGTGAGGTGAGAAATGGTTTGTGAGCTCAAGTGGGATGAAAAGGACGCGGGGGGCGTCCAGACGGGAAGAGTCAATTCACCTCTGAAGAGGAGAACCATGTTAGGCTTGAGTGAAGCGAGGAACGCAGGTACCGCATCTTCTACGCGATGTGGTTGAACTAGTATACCGCTAAAACTTTGTTCGCAACTAAAACCTGCGATATTTAACACGCGCTAATGTAGTACCAGTATACGGAAAGCGAACATACCCCAATTCCGTATCCCATCGTAGCACCTCAGCCTATGTGACGTTTTTAGCTCCGTATACAACTCCCCACTCTCCTTCAACGCGTCTATGCATGCTGACAGCGTAGAATAACGCGGAAAGATAGTCTTCCAAACGGACCATAGGATGTAAGAGGCTTCTTCAAGAACGTCGATGTTGAAGCGAGAGCTGATAGCATGGAGCTCATGGTCGTCCTGTGAATTTGCACCCGCGTCTGGGAGGCTCATAGGTAGGCTGGTTGAGGCCTAGTAAGGAGACGCGTGCCAGGTCAGAACTGTTGTTGTCGTACGCAATATTCAACAGAAATATAGTGTTTAGTGTGCCTGGTAATAAGTATAACCGAAGCATCAGACTCCCACACGTCCGACGAACGGCATCGCGTAAGTAATGGCCAAGGTGCCAGGCTGACTACAATACATCAACAACTCCCATCATGAACCTAACCACCGTCATCTTACCAGGAATCAAACAATGCGACTCATCCGGCACTTACGGTTGAGAATTGGCCGCTGAAGGTGAACAGGGCGCTGTGTGTAGGTAGGCATGGGCGTGGGCAGGGGTGAAGGTGGATGAGGCGTACCATTACATGCTGAGGTCGTGGTCGCTGCAGAGGTAGTGGGTCCTACTCCTGGAGGAGCACTTGAAGCGAAGACAAAGAGATATATTCAGGGTACATCATTCTCCTAACTGTCAAATGGGAAGCCTAGCATTTTATCAAGCGTCAGAGACCAGGGACGCACAGCGGCATTCTAGGGAATAACTCACCGTCGGTAAAGAAGCGTGCTTGTCTTTAGAACCGACAACGTCCATTTCGCGCTCGCATCGTTCCACAGAGTTCTCCCCACTTGCCCTTCCCTTCTCCTTTGCTTGCGACTCGCGAACCCATTCTGCCCTCTCAACTTCCCTCGCCTTCCTTCGCGTACACTGCAAACACAACGATGACGCTCCCCCGTCTATTGTACCCAATCCTGGTTCTCCCCTCCCCAAAACAAACATCCCACAATCCAAACTCCTCTCGTCCCTCTCACCCGCACCCATTTTCACGACGCCTCTCCACTCACTTTCCCTCTCGCTCTATAAATAATGCACATCATCCGTTTAGACTCATCTTCGAGCCGCCTCGTGCAGAGCACGTTGGAGCAGTACCGGAACGATTTGACGTTGCGCCATAGGGAAGTGGGAAATCGAATAGTTAATCTGGAGCTTGGCAGGCTCGGTTCGAGTGTGGATTCGAGTGGTAGTTTGGGTTCGGGGATAGGTAGGGGCATGGGCGTAGGCGGTGCAGGTACCCCGTGCCTTCCTCACCTCCCGAACACACCTCTCAACGTCGGCCTTTCTCGCATCCCAATCAGATTTAACGCAATTCGTACAACGCCGGATACATGGAGAAGACCAAGGAGGAATGAGATTCGAACATGCAGGTGTGGTACATGTTCTGACAACGTTTACGATAGAGATTGGTCGGGAGGTGGACGTGGAGGGTTTAGGTAAAGGGATAGGCGTGGGGTGGTGGGCTTGGTTGATCGATTGCGAAGGAGCAGCATTTGGACGCGGAGGGACAAGTGTGGGATGTGTCCTTGCTGGTGGTCGTTCGTAAGCCTGGGATTGGGGTTTAGACGTTGATAAGTATACGTCCAAGGGAAGAGACGTGTATGATCCTCCTTTGGTGAGTGCAGGCATAGCCGGTATAGTTGGAGGTGTAGCCGGAACTAGTAGAGGACGCACTCCCGTCTTCTGCTCCTTCTGCTGTTCGCGTCTCTGGTCCAACTCCGGTTTCAGCCGCTCCTTTCCTATTGCATATTCTGACGCTGAGCTTGACCACCCTGAATCAGATATGGTCGGTGGGGAGGATGTTGTAGAGGCCGTCGGTGTACGGACAAAGTTGGTAATAAATAAACTTGGCATGTGGAGTTTTCAATTTATTTAACGCGTAGATCCGACTTGTGCGTCCACTCTTCACTCATTTCTGGTATTGTCGTTAGGTCTTCGACGCTCGCGGATGAAATGAGTGGAAACTGTATTGCGATGGCGGATGGCGGCCGATATGAGTATTTGATGATGGTGATGAGTGGTTGGATGAGCGACTACTCACGCGACGTACTGCAACATCAGAAACAGGGGGGGGGGGGGGGGGGTTAATTGTCGAACAGCGGCCCTATTAATAGGCATGTCATGACTACGGAGCGTTGTCGATGCCGCTAGAACCTGAAGCGGGTGATGTAGGGGTATATCCTGTAACTGGACGTGCTCGTGCTCGTACTCACTGATAGGTTCGAGCCGAGGACCATTATTGTGGTGCGGTGAGCCTGGAGTTGTATCTAAAGTGGTGGGAGCTACGATGACATTTGGTTGGCAAACCCCGACGCCATACTGGCAACGGTGATGATACATCGACAATCACCAAATCCTGGTGTGTCAATGATCGTCATTTTAACTTTGAACTGTTTCTCCTGTTCGGAACTTAGTCTCTCAGTAGAAGTTCTAAATCTCGGCTTAATGTCCTTCTTCGAGTGAACGAAGTTGGCGAATGAAATACCTGTGTCAAAGAGGTCGAGGACGCATTGGCCTTTGATTTGTTCATAGTGACTGAAAGCTATAGATTCGTCCACGTACAGCTTATCATAAGGGACTGAACTCTTCTACCTTCGTCAAGGTTGCGGGGAGCCTGAATTTGTCGAACGCACTAATATACGAGAAACGGGCAAGTCGTCTGATGAGGTGCGCGTCGCTCAGTTCGTTAACTCGAAGCACATATTTGAACAAGGTGATGTTGCACTGGATTTTAAGAGGCTGTAGCCCTGTGATGAAATCCAGCGCATGCTGGAATTGAAAACCTTGTTAAGCCTTTCGCTGATTACTGAATGTCTCGTCGAGGGTAAGTCGTGTCCCGCACGCTAAACCTCACCACAACCACTGCTCTGCTCTCGTACGAAGCGCGGATGATAATTACACTCGACCGAACTACACTGAAACACTGTTTGATTTTATACAGACCTTCTATTGAAGTTCCGACGCTAACCCTCAACCTCATACATTAGATAGCCAACGACTGTGTGTCGGTCGATGGGTCGACCTAACTGAGGCTTACCGCCCACTCCAGCTAAACACACCGTGTGGCTGTATATAGACCGTAAATTGAACCACTTTTGATCGCATCTACTTCAGGCGAGCGAGCAGAACTAAGTATGTACTTCAGTATATGCACGTGTTGTTTTCAATCACTCAGTCGTCAACTACATTCTAGCGTTTGAGCCATCATTCAGACCTTGTCGAGAAAGAGGATAATATAGGCTTGTGTTACTTGATCTGTGGGTGTGTGATGATTACATAAGATGATTTAGCGGTAATTCGGGCTCACATACTATAGGAGCGCGTTCGAGAGTGTCACTGAAGAAGGCTCGAGTGCGTCCCGGCACTCATTCGTGGGGTAGTGTCTTTGCTCCACCTTTGAGGACCTCGACGAACTGTACTGGAATAAGCGTGACAATAGTACTCTTTCTCTGATTCATAACACATATGGCGCTGGCGTTCACGAATCAATTAATCACCACTCGTACGTGTTATATATTCGCACATTCCATTCACCTTATTCTCCCACGACATTTGAACGAGGAGTGGAAGTGCATCGCCAGGCTCCCCGGCCTTAGTACAGCAGTCGACGAGAGTGTCACTGACCCCGACACTGTCCATGTTCGTGCATCGAGCGCAGCAACAGCAGTGGAGGTGAATGCCCCTAAAGCCGAGGGCCCATACGCCAACTTCCAGTTGGTTATCAACCAATAGTGGTGTCGTTTGCACTACTCTTCACTCGGGCTAATTGAATTAATAATTCTCTAGTGCTCCTTTGCTGCCCGTTTGACTGCTTTTGCATCGGTCTCTTCCCGGGATTCTCCGAGTCCAGTGTCTTGCGATTTGAGCGACCATACTACGCCTGCTTTCGGTCTCTTTCACATCTGTCTCATCTTGCACTCGCAAGTGTTCTTGATCAGTCTCGTACAAGTCACTTTCGTCGGGCTTTCGCAAACCCTGTTTTTGGATGGGAATACGGCGCTTTTTGATGAGCTGATCGTGACACTCTGGAGAGTTAAGAGATTCCCGCAGAGCCCCAAAACGCTACCCCACAAATGTAACTTGTAACAAGCTCCGAGCGCAGAATACAACTCAAGAATTCATAACTCTACAAAGCAAGCTCAGAGACATAAACAAGGAAATCATTAGACAGTGGAACATGAGTTGTCATAAATTGAATGGCCCAGGGCATAATTAAAGCAAGGAGGCAAACGCATCAAACCGTCAATGTAGAAACAATTATTTTTCTGGAGATATCATATCAAAGACAAACTATGAACCACATGCCTTCAGGCGAATATCGCGGTCGTTTCCACAATACAAAGGAAAATTCGAGAACCTAAGATCCTTGTGTAAGGACAAAAATGGTTTGGAAAAGTTGATGGAGCTTTGAATACTTGCTACGCACATCAAGTCGGAAAATAGCCCAGTGTCAACCCTAGACACTTGTTACAACATCAACTTCTTATCACACAAAATCGTCATCTCCAATCACCCAGAGCAAGAGAAAGGTCACTGAGCCTGAGACCTGTTTTTCGACAGAATCACCTTCCAACACTTCATACAGCCCAAGAATAACTCCAAATTCTTCAAACAATGGCTAACTGACTATAGCCTGGAGTTAGACAGAATTAAACTCGATAGGGATCTGTGCATAATAACCACGGATGGGGTGAAAGCAGGCTTTATTGTACGGCGTGACAAGGAAGTTCTTCACTTATATGCAGCGAAAATAAACAGGAACCCGTCTTTCAACACCGAGTTATCAAAGCAGCACTAGAGTGGCTCTCCCACAGGGACAATATTAATAACACCCTCTTCCTCATTGACAACCATATGGCCACCCTATCTATATGGGACACATCCAAACATAGCCTGCAGCCTGAGTACGTTAGCATTAATGCAATGTGGTTCATTCACCCATGGTTTGCAAACAGTAGCAGTAGACAGATTACCTTCCGATGGGTACCCTCCCACAAAGGAATAGAGGAAAATGAGGAAGTCGATAAACTTGTCAAACAATTCAAAGGCCCAAGCCCCCAATGGCACTTTTCAACATTCAAGCATTGCTCAAGAATCATATTAAGTGACACAACAGATGCAGATCGTGGATAAGGAACCTGGCCGAAACAGCAGTGTGTGGCAAATCCTTCCTACACCTCAGACTCAGAAAGAAGACGTTTAGTCCCAGGATGGTAGGAAAAGAATTATTCACGCTCACAAATGACTCTCCCACTTTACTAGCCCGATTAATAACGAATCACTTTCTGTCTGGTGCATTCTGTGTAAGATTCAACAAACGACAAGTGTCATTGGGATTACCTCACTCACGACCGAAGTCACATCTTGACGAAACTGTAAAAGATACACCCCTATCGCGAAAGACGTCCAAATACTCACTAAAGACCCCAATGGCCTAGTAAAAGTCATGAAATGGCTCAAATCGTATAAGTCCGCGGCTTCCTTCGAAGACGCCCCTAGAGATCTCCTGCCCCCAGAAGAGGATCACAGATAACCTACGGCTGTAAAAGAGAAGTGCTCATCCTCTTGCGAACCCACGAGTCAATATCTAGATAGGTACGAAAAACATGACTTCACCTTCCACAACGCTCCTTCTTCATACAAATATGGTATCTTGCGGGGTATACTGATCACTTAAGAAAAAAACATCTCACTGTACCGAGACTCGCTCGTCCCGCTCTGGTTAACCCGTAGGTTGACTGTTCGAGTATGTGGAAGACTTGAATCCTGTTCATTACGAATACAATGGCCCGCCTCAACATGAGGAGCTATTCTGGAAATGCGCAGTCGGCGCTTCTCTTCTCGCTCCGCAAGCTGCTTCTATTCCATACCTGTCATTACGTTTGCTGTAATTATGTCCGACACTCCACTGTCATGAGATATAAGACCACTGCCAACGAATCCAACAACCCACGACTCTGACTTATCGTCATGCTACCCAGTCCAAGCTACGGTAGGCGGAAGCTCGGAGGAAAATCATTCAGTACCAACAGGAGCATTTTTTCAACCACGGCTGCTGGTCCAGAGCACTTGGAGGCTAATCTAGATCCCATTCAACCTCCGGTTGATTTGTCTCATATCTCAAACACTAATTATAACCGGAGATGCAAAGAACTTATCCATATGTCTCGTTATTTAGGAGAACTGGGGTAAGTCGAGATGGCGACGGCATGTCAGGTGCTAAGACCTTTCGAAGGGCTCAGACGTACTTTGACTTACCTCGAATCTGTGTAATAGGTGGACAGTCTGGTAAGCTAACATACCTTGTCTTTATCGAACATTACTTACAGTTTCTAAAAGCTGGAAAAAGTTCGCTCGTAGAAGCCGTAATCGGGGTACGTTGTAAATTTGGTTGATGTTCGTGAATACTGAATATTGTCGGGCTAGATCAATGTGCCTCGTGACAGTGGAACGTGCACGAGGTGTGTCTAATGAATTATTATCATGACCATGTGAATCAATCGAAATAACGACAGATGCCCGTTGGAGTGCACTATGGCTCAGGCGAAAGAGTGGTCTTGTACCATTACTTTGCGGCTCGAGTTCGATGATAATGACAATCCATATCCTAGTATTAGGATTGAGTCTTTTGGCCCCACTTTGCGCGACAAGTCAGAAGTAGAGTTATGGCTTCGCCGTGCTCAAGCCGCGATACTCTGTCCTCATCTCAGTTCCAAGGAGTTTCATGAAAAGTCCAAGGAAGATATAGAAAATCTACGAAGGAGGGAAACTAATATGAGGGAATTCTCCAAGAATAGCATTCATGTCGACGTTAAGGACCCAGAGGTCACAGGTTTATCGTTCGTGGATTTACCTGGTAACACTTCTTGATAGTTAGGGATTGCATTTACTGAATTGGGAATAATAGGCCTAATTCAAAACAGTGAAATGCCTGAGCTTGTCGATTTGGTGAAAGACCTTGTCACTTCAAACATTAAGCAGAAGAATACGTTGATTCTGATTGCAATTCCTATGGGAGGTAAGAACCTAGCTTAAGCACATTTTTCGAACTTAATCTTGCTTTTGACACCGGAAGATGACATTGAGAACCAGCAAGCAGTACGGCTTGCTAAGGACGCTGACCCTACGGGGGCGAGGACTATCGGTTAGTTGATCGAATTCCACCAAATAATATGCTTTTTCAATCTTGTGAAACAGGAGTTCTAACGAAACCCGATACTGTCCTCTCGTCTTCCATAGGACAGCTGAAAAAATGGCAGGCTGTTCTAGAGGGAAAAGCCAACATACTCAAACACGGATACTATTGTGTCCGCCTTCCCGACGAGGCAGAAAGAACGATGCGAAATAGCCATACGGGGTCTGAAAAGCTAGCCGAGAAGTTTTTTACCACCTGTTCTCCTTGGAACGAAATGCGGAACCGCGAGCGCTTTGGTGTTCGTAATCTTGTTAGAGATGCTAGTGTGTTGTTGGTCGAATGTATTGAAAAAAAGTGAGTCGTAATATAAACGGTACTGTAAACTATTATTCATCAACATTATTAGCCTTCCGATTCTCAGAAAACAGGTGGACGACCTACTGGTGATATGCCACGAAGACTTGAGCAATCTTCCTCCGCCTCTCCTGAATGATCCAGTCCCGGAAATTCTGCTGAGAGTCAGCAACTTCTCAAGAGAGTTCCACGACATGATTGATGCTAGCAGAGAAGATAAAGGTCTTGCCCGCGGAGTGCGAGAACATTACGCCAATTATAAAATTGAAATTTTGAAGACGTCACCGGATTTTCGACCTTTTATCAACCATCAAGAATATAGCAAGCCGGAAATACCCACAGAAGAAGGTTATAAAGCTATATCATCTGTGGCGCCACAAATGGACCTACAATATGTTAGAAGGATTGTGCAGAGGTACGCCTATACTTGGTCATTGTTGTAACCAAAACAAGGGTGGACTTCGCATCTAGATCCATTGGATGGGAACTTTCCGGGCACATTCCATTCTCTGCAACAAGGGACTTAGTCCAAATCTCGACACGTCTTTGGCGTACTCCATCTTTGGCGTGTTTCGATAATATATATGCAATGACCGAGCGCATTATCGATAAACTCGTTCACAAACATTTTGGACAATTCCCAAGAGCAGAAAGTTATATCAGGTGAGTTGCTAAAGAATGTGTAGGTTATATATTGACGTACGAAGTGCGCTCGTTTACGCCGAACTCGAACAATGCAAGGAAAATGCTCGGATCGCTGTTGAAGCATTACTGCAAATTGAGTCGCAGCCGCTGTTCACTCAAAACAGTCACTATTTGGAAACTGAACAGAAGAAATGGTATAAATATTTCAGCGATGTTTGTAGTCAAGCATCCAATTATAAATTAGAGGTAAACGATTGCTATCTTTCAGGTTTCCTACATTTACAAAGTATAGGGGATGCAAGCGGACTCTCCAAGCAAAAGTGAATACAATGATGAATTGACCATCATGGCTTATGTCCAAGCATACTTTCGCGTTGCATATAAGGTGCGGTGTAATATTGCGAGCTTGGAATACAAATTAAACTGGACATGATAGAGGATCATTGACTACATGCCCCTTACTATTGAACATTCATTGAACCGCGCCTTGTACTCAACATTGCAAAAGAAACTTCTAGCTAAATTAACTACAGGCCCTAATTGCGTCAAGATAGAAGAGATGTTGATGGAAAGCCCAGACGTGATAATAAGACGACAAGTATTGAACGAACAGAAAGCCAGGTTGATGCAGATGCGGACTCACTTGCATGACACAAGATTGGAGAGGGAGATGGATGACTCACTAGATGCTCAAGTTGGGAAAAGGAGTTCAGCTTCGGAGGAGACTACTTAGAAATGACAAGGGTGTATATGATGATTAATAAATTAACATGTTCAGCTTAAACGCAAAATTATCTGAGTTGGTATTCCCCTAGTGCCAGCGACGGATCTTACATCTCCATATACTTGTGCCCTCTCCTTTTGCTATATTCATGGCCATACGAAATGTCATCTCTGCTTTTGGACGGCTTAGGATAACTATGACTCGGATGGAGGTCTGTCTGGCCGTGTACATATATTCATATGAAAACAGACAAACGAAAGGAGTTTTACGACGTGTGAAATTCCTACCCTGTGCGTCGCTCAGTGGTGTGCGCCGTGTGAACATCGCTCCCAGTACTTTTTTATTTTTATTTTTATTATAAGAACACAATGTATTGTGGTATTTTAATACAAACCAAAGTAAGTAATGAGTCAAATATCATTCAGATATCAAATGTAGTCAGCTTGTAAGCATCAATGTTTGAAATGAGCAATGTAAAAGTAATCAAAAGAAACAGAAAAGTTATCCTTGTGTTTTATGCATTCGCATAAGACGTGTGTTCTGGTGTGTGTCATATAGTCATATTTGCCAAATAGGTGCGTGGTTTGTTAATATGCACGTAAGTACGTACCCAGTACTTGGTTGTGTCGTTATATCGCAATGTCCGCTCCATGGCTTAGTGCATAAGCCATCCGACGAAACAGGGGAGAACTCCGAGAACACCAGGAAAGCCGGGTTCTACATGCTATCTGATAATGCATAATCAACAGCTATCAGCTATGCATTATGCGTTATGCATTTAGTCATGTCATTTCCCTGCCGCCCACTGTGGGACTGCCGAAATTTTGGCAATATGGGATTTAATCACGAGCACATGCATTATGAGATAATCAACGGTACTCGTATGGTGCTTGCCACCTGGCTGTCAATATCACTCAACGTTGCTGTGGGTAGTGCCTGGTATCGCCTATTCAGCACAGCCAACAATAATATAGCCAATCGCATGCCACATAATTTGGGAGTGGTTATAGGCATAAAGATGACGGTCCCACCCGTTCTATAGGGCCTCTGACAATGAGTACATCCAAGCCTGAGCAACAGCTGGAACCGGCCCCTCTGTCCACGTACGATGCTTCTCCTGGTCAGGGAGTTCAGGCACCTCCAGTCACCTATTCGAGCCCATACAATGGCCGTGGTCTGACAGAACGTAAGGAGTTAATTTGTCAAGACCGATGATTAGTGTGGCTAACTTATTATCTGGCCCATTATGGACAAGAACCATCCCAGCAACTGCCCCAGGTGATTTATGATACTGCACCTGATAACGTTGTATGTTGTGGGTTGTAAGTCAATCTTGACTCACTGGGAGCCCTGAATACTCATACAATCTGACACTAGGTTTGCTCTGTGCACCGCAGTAACGAATTGTTGCGCAATCCTGACATTTTGAAAGTATTGCACGACATACATCGTACCGTCTCTAGAAGCCTTGAAGCATATATTGGTAGTGTGGTTGCATACCAATTATAGTGATGATCGTTAGGGTATCCGTCCAAGAATAAGTATCGCTGCTGCTGCTGTTACTGTCATCATCGCTATCTTCATCAGAGCTGTCATCATCATCACTCTCTTTACGTTTCTTGACAGTGCCCCCCGCATCGCTGCCATCTGGCCAGCTAGTGTATCCTCGTCCGGTCAGAAATCCCATCTTCCACTTCGTCAGTTGCAGATTAAGGAGCTTCTTCTACGCGGATGTCAGTACGCATGATATGGGTTGAATGTTATTCTCAGTGATGTCTCGCGTCGCTTCTTCACCAACGAACGTATCGCTCACGACGTACACTTTCCACGTGAACATACCGACGTTAAGAAGGACCTGGAACTACATTTTGTATGCCCTGTTGCCCTGTGGTCGTGCTCGAACAGTGCTTCTTCAGCCTCCACGTGAGGCAATTGGTGTATGGGATACCAGTGGCCTTGAAGGGAGGGACGACGATATGATTTGCCTTTTCGTCTGCGGGGACAATCCATCAAGATGGTTTAGGTTCCTAGGAGGAATTGGTCAATGAATGGAGAAACATAGTTCCCCGAAAGGGAATACATACAGGGGGCCAACGAGGAGCATGTGCTAATGTTGATGCAGATTCAGTAACTGCAGGATCCGATTCCTCGATGTCACCTCGAGACTGTAAGAAGGCCTCCTCGCTCGTCATTTAGCTTTACCCGCCGTTTGACTTCATCTACAGCTAACTCTGCCTTTCCGAACTGGTCGTTGGTTGTCTGTGCAATAGGCGACTTGAGGCGGAGCTTCGCGACAAGATAGACTATGGATGAAGGCGATACCACACGTTCGTCGATGACTGCATGATTTTTCCCGCATTAGTTATTCTCTCCAAAGAAGTACGAAGGTGTACCTTTGAACACGACGCCGAGGAGATCTACGTGTTCCCACTTGGACAAGGTCGTTTAATGTCTGGAAGACGATCATCCTTGAGGGAATATATAAAGATTATAATGCGTGGCGGTAGGGGCGATACTGTTAGCCTCTTCCGATGACGAAACACCCGGAAGCTGGGCGAACATGGGAGCACAAGGGGTTTTTTTTTTTCTTTTTTAATCCAAAACACAATGATATTGCGAAACTATAGTAAAATACAAACACAAGTATGTAAATCAGAAAATACCTAGTATGCATCAAATGTAAGAAAGTAAAAAGCTTTTATCAATCGTAATGTTGTGAGCAATGAGCAGTCCAAAGAAAAAAGAAAATTTTATAACCTTCACTAATCCATCTTTTCTTCGACATAAAACATGTATGGGAGGGAGTTTCTTCTTGTACGCTATGCACTTTGTGAGGATGTGGGTCCTGGAGTGAAAGTCGTTGTCAAAGCGGCACTCTGTAGGTTCTTGAGGAAAAATCGTCTCCGGTATTCGCCTGTGGGGGCGTGGTTAGTTACGATTCTAGTGAGGCGAGATAATATTTTAATGTTATCATTGGGAGCACGAGGGTTGATGAGCCTGTTGTCAGTAACCTCCAGCAAGATGGACGGGGGCAGTGCTTGGCCAAAATATGCATGCAAGCACATGACATCGAGAGCGGGGAAGAGCCAGTTACGCCCGAGTGTAATGCTAAGCAGACCACTGAGGGGAAGAGGAGTTTGGTGGAGAACCCGTATTTGTTCTGTATGGAAAAATTGATGGCGTGGCAATGATGAGACGAGAATATCCTACATTTGATCAAGTTTGGGTGTCTGATCTCGATCCTTAACATATGGGCATAGACGAGTATGAGGCCCCTTCGGGGTGACCCGTCTCCTGTACTTATGAGCGACTCGATAGTTTTTCAAGTTTTGCCGGCCTTGTCGCCGATTGCCTGGGCTAGCTCTAAATTTCGGAGGCATCGCTGCTGGTAAGTTTTCGGAGTGCTCTCAAGTTTTGCCAAGGGTGTCAATAAGTTCGACCCCCGTAGGGATTTGAAAAATTCGGCGGGAGATCGTGTGTGTTTGTTATTTCACGGTTGCCAAACCACCATCGGCCCTGGGAGGGGGTGACGAATTACGCGCGGGCTAAATGAAGTGAAGAATTCGGCTTACAACAAACGCAGGGAGGACGCCCCCAAATACCAAGCCATAGAGGCCAAGAACCCAGATGTTGTTTTTGCTTTCGACGATCCACTGAGGCAAGGCAATGCCCATGGAGACTCCTTGGCGACTGTCTGGATTACCATAAAGTTCCCAATTCTTGTGTATTGTTTCGTCGGTTAAGGATTTGCATCAGGTTTTCGGTCATTTCCGCTCGCGTCGCTTAATGCTCGGACAAACAACGCTCTGGCCACTCTTTTTTAATTTTTTTTAAATTTTTTTAAATCAAAACACAATTGCATTGTGAGTAACTAATACAAACCGAAGTAAGTAGAAAAAACAAATACTAAAGAGTATCAACTGTAGAAGAACAAATGTTCATATCC
Source organism: Amanita polypyramis BW_CC (assembly GCA_001691755.2). Taxonomy (NCBI): domain Eukaryota; kingdom Fungi; phylum Basidiomycota; class Agaricomycetes; order Agaricales; family Amanitaceae; genus Amanita; species Amanita polypyramis. The sequence continues at coordinate 1,151 of JNHY02000101.1, read as the reverse complement.
AAACGAGATTCAGAATATTTAAATCAAGATAGAGAAAAAAGAAACTCATCCAATTCCTTCAGGTGCATCACCGAAGGTGACCGCCTTTTTATTTCTTTCCAAAAAATTGCCTAAAATTTCCAAGCCATCCTTTCTTTGGCATAAGTGTTCCAGATTTCTGAATTGTTTGTTATACTGTAGACATTTGGTTAATATATGCATTCTTGAATGGAAGTCTCCATTGAATTTGCAATGTTGCAGTTCTGAGGGGAAAAATCTTCTTCTGTATTCACCTGTAGGTGCATGGTTTGTAATTATTCTTGTAAGCCTACTCATGATGTTGATATTGTCTTTGCTGGCTATAATAAATGCCTTCTTCCTAGATCCTAAAGAGGGACCAACTCGTCTTCCTTTGTACTTGAGTCAAAGGTATTCGTGGCCTAAGCCATTGTATTTCCTTGACTCTTTGTTCCATTTATCATATTCATCAATTTGTCCCTTGCAAATCTCTGAATCTAGAGTGGTAAGTTGTTCTTTCTCAATCACTTCAATGTCCAAAGTGAGAGTGTCAACTAATTCATTTTCCTTAATGTCCATGTGTGCAGGACACCATGAGACATTAAAGGTAAAATTTTTTTTCTTGAGAAGTTTTGTCCAAACACAAAAATCTACCATTGCTTTGATCAAAACTGATTGTAAATTATGATAATTCATCTTCCATATTGTTTTAGCTGCTGACTCATTATCAAATAATAGAGTGACATGTTTAATCGGAATGTTTTTCAAATGTGCAATAGCTAACTGAATAGCTTGTAGTTCTGCATTGTAAGCCGAGTGAGCTGTGACTTGGATTGCAGAGCTATTAATGAATGTGTTGTTGACCCAGCAGGCGAAAGCCGCTGTGCCATAGGAATGCTGGAAGCTTCCATCAGTAGTGATTATTAGATGGTCACATTCATTGTGAATGGTGTTGAGCCATGTTTTATAATTTTCGAACCATTGAGCAAAAAGGTCTGTTCCCTTCTTCAGATGATCAAAGTTGATGAACTTGATGTTATTGTTGTAAAGATCTACTATTCACTGAATATTTGTTCATCATGGTTGTATGTAAATTTTTCATCTGTAATCATAGCAGGATCACAGCACATGTTAAGGATGGAAAACTTCTCATA